>JADRCC010134786.1:0-14486 GCA_019843855.1 Hylomyscus alleni
TGTGTGTGTGTGTGTGTGTGTGTGTGTGTGTGTGTGTGTGTGTGTGTATACACATATGCAGGCATCTCAAGAGGCCAGAAGAAGGTGTCCGATCTCCTGGAGCTAGGGTTACAGGTGATTGTGAGCGGCTCACGGTGAGTCCTGAAAACTGAATGCAAATCCTCTGAAAGAGCTATGATCACTGTTGAGTCATCTCTCCAGCCACCTTCTAACCCACTTACAAAGTTATATATACAGTGACTATGATTTCACTATACATATTCATGTCAAAATATCTACTCAAGAGAAATGGGGGAGGGGTGTTGGTGAGATAGCTCAACCGGTAAGAACACCGATTGCTCTTCTGAAGGTCCTGAGTTCAAATCCCAGCAACCACATGGTGGCTCACAACCACCTGTAATGAGATTTGACGCCCTTTTCTGGTGTGTCTGAAGCCAGCTACAGTGTACTTGTAATAAATAAATAATAAATAAATCTTTGTTCTGTTTTGTTTTTCGAGACAGGGTTTCTCTGTGTAGCCCTGGCTGTCCTGGTACTCACTCTGTAGACCAGGCTGGCCTCAAACTCAGAAATCCTCCTGCCTCTGCCTCCCAAGTACTGGATTAAAGGCATGTGCCACCACCACCTGGCTAAATAAATCTTAAAAGGAAAAAATCAAAAAAAAAAAAAAAAGAGAGAGAGAGAGAAATGGGAATATATGTCCATAGACAGACTTACATGAATATTCACAGCAACTATATTTATAGCAGTCAAAAGATAGAAACAACGCAGATATCAACATCTGGTGGGTGTCATACCCAAGTGAGCAGGTAAATAAACTGTAGTGTACCAAACACTGCACTACTACTCAACAATAAAAAGACTGTATATAACTCTTAAAGGGGAGAATAAAACCTGTAATAATAAATAGTGACCTACTCATTTCTAAGGAGGAGTGACAAGGAGGTAAGCTTTTAGGTGATGAGTATGTTCATTATCTTAACTGTAATGATGGTTTTGGAGGCATGTACATGCCAAAGTTATTATTATTATTATTATTATTACTATTACTATTACTATTATTATTATTATTATTATTGGTTTTTTGAGACAGGATTTCTCTGTATAGCCCTGGCTGTTCTGGAACTCACTCTGTAGACCAGGTTGGCCTGGAACTCAGAAATCCACCTGCCTCTACCTCCCAAGTGCTGGGATTAAAGGCGTGTGCTACCACTGCTCAGCTCCATGCCAAAATTTTAACAAAATGTTCACCTTAATTGAGTCAAATACATTACTTAAAGATCTTAAAAATGTGTGTTATTGCATTTATTTACATATTTATTTATTTTTAAAGATTTTATTTATTTATTTATTATATGTAAGTACACTGTAGCTGTCTTCAGACACACCAGAATAGGGCATCAGATCTCTTTACAGATGATTGTGAGCCACCATGAGGTTGCTGGGATTTGAACTCGGGACCTTCAGAAGTGCAATCAGCGCTCTTAACCACTGAACCATCTCTATAGTCCCGTGTTTTATTGAATTTATGATAGTTTGAACATAAAATTATCTATACAAAGTATAAGGCACTATTCAGAAGCAATAGTTACTGTTGAAAGCATGTGAATTCTCGAAGGTTGAGACTTACTGCGTATGTGTTAGTCCAGTGTTTTACCAACTCTTGGGATTGTATATGTATATTTTTCTTTGCTGTTCTTTCTGCACGAAGTACTGCTGCTTCTCTTGTCAACCTGTTGAGGCTATCCCGGATCCTTTCCCACTCAGCGTGTGGGATTATAGTGATCTGCTGGAGATCTTCCTTGCTAGGTAGGAGAGGTGGATAGGGAATCTCTTCTTTTTCAAAGTAGTCCATTCCTAATGCATTCAAAAACATAATTATTAAATACTTTTCCAGGAAGAGTTCACATGATTTTTTTTTCCAGAAATGTCTGGAGTGGAGTGGTATCTGAAAATTGCCTCAAATGTGTAAAGTAAGGTTGGCTGGGGGAGATAATACAAGACTTTATGGAATCAGAGTGAAGTGATCAAATCGTTGGTGATTTCCTTCATGTGTAAACTTGGGCAAGACATTTAACTTTGTGGAATATTGGTGAAAAAAATTCCTGGTCAAGAGAGTGAGGTCAAGAGCCTGGGTGGAGCAAACATTCTAGTTGAGATTGAGATTCAATCACGTTTGCTCAGGGTCGATCCTTGAACTCCTCTCAAGCCATGCTAATGAGATAGGCAGAATTAACTCTTTTATAAGATCCATTTCATTAAATTTGACAAGTATATGCCTCCAAAGCCATCATTACAGGTCAGATAAAGGCCACGGGACACCAATAGTCCCATGCCCTGTTTTACTGCTTGTCACCCCTCCTTAGGCTCTGTTAGGCCACCACTCATCTATTTTTAATATAGATTTTACTCAGAAGACTTGCTTTGAGATTCATCCATGCTGTTACATACATGATTTCAATGCGTTATGCTCTTTTCCAGAATCCCTGCCCCAATGCAGAACCTTACAGGGCACAGCCATGTATTATGTTAAGGCTCATCACTCTTCTGAACTGATCAGAGAAGTGTATTCTCCTTTTCTTCTATCTTTCCTTAGCATACTTTCCTCAACACTTTGAGCTTTTCCCCAGTATTTCAGACTGCATGTTTTCTCTAAAGCAGTGGTTCTCAACCTGTGCGTGGAGACCCCTTTGGGGGTCGAAATGAGGGTCGGCCTAAGACCATTGGAAAACACAGATATTTACAGCACAATTCATAAAATTATAATCATGAAGTAGCACAGAAAATAATGTTATGGGGCGGGTCACCACAATATAAGGAAGTGTAATGAAGGGTCAGAGCATTAGGGAGACTGAGAACCATTGTTCAAAAGCAGCTCTCCTCAATACACAGCTTCTTGCCTGCCATGTCTGACTTTTCTGTCAGTTTAACTAGCACAGCTCTTTCTTTCTTTCCTCTTTGAGGCAGCAATTGAGCTTTTGCAGCTTACCTGTCCTGCAGTTTTCCTTTTTAATAAAATTGTTCTTGAGCTTCTATTTGAGTCCATTTTTAAATTATTTTATTGAGACTGAGAATCCCCAAGGGGGACCTTGATTTCCTCTGTATCATCGCTGTCTTCCTCTTACAGACTGTGATCAACGACAACTATACCAATAGGTTGTAATGAAAGCATTTTCAGAGTTAAGCGTGTCATGTCATAGTGGACAGATTTAGAAACATTCATCTGTTGCATTTGCAGACACTTTGATGGACGCTATACAACTGCTTCCCCATTGAGAAGACAACTCGAAGAACCAACTAGTCTTGGGCCAGGTCTAGACAGTCTGACTATACAGAGACCTCCCTTGTCAACAATTATTTCTCTAATGTTAATCAAAGAAACAGAACAAAAAGCTCTTTGTTTTGGGAGAAACACTCAAGAAACTTTCAAGCTGCACATGAGCAAGAAAGTAAAAGAGAGGGAAAGTAAAAGAGATTCCATGATCTCAAGAGGAACTAGCCTGGGATGAAACTGTTGGTATGAAATGCAAGCAAGAAGCAACAAAAGAAGCTAGAGCAATGATCATCATATTATCGTGCTAATCAACCCAACCTGAACTCTACAGTGACTGCTTCAGAAGTGGATAAGTAAGTACATTTCCTTATTTTTTAATATGATTGAGTTGGGTATTCTGTTACATGAACTCAAAAGAAAATTTCTTAAGTAATACAGTGGAGCTCATTAACAGCTCTCTTCAGAAACATGCTCAACTCAGGAGCCTCCTGCATCAGCCTCCTAAGGCATTAGGATTCAAGGTATCTACTACTGTGCCTGGTTTAGGTCTTAATACCTCTCAATGCTGCCAGCCTAGCAACATGAACTTATGGGGGATACCATGGTATTTAAATCACAACAGGAAAGAACTACTAGACATGATGAATCAGAACAATTATTTGTGAAATGTCTGTTGTAATAGTTAAAACTGTGTATGATTTTTGGCTTAAACAGAAAGGAGGAAGATGTAGAGGAATTTTAACCCAGCGATGTGGATCACATACAAAGAATTTCTAGGTCTGTGTGATCCAGCTGGAATGACACACATCTTTAATCCCTCAGGCTGTATGGAATACAGACAAGTCCTCAGTACACAACTTTAGTCCCTAACAACTAAGGTAAAGTTAGTTTGTAGAAGAAAGCAGCCATGTTTGAAAGTGATGTCTAATTGAGAGGCAGATAAAGTGATGAATCAGAGAATGATTTGACAGAATAAGATATGCCCAATTCTCACAAGGACAGGACAGAGAGGCAGTACAGAGTGGGTAGAGAGGAAGGCAGTTCAGTGAGGGGGGTTCTGTTGAGTTCAGGCAATGCAGTGGAATTGAGACCAGGAGGTTCTATTCAGTATTGTTCAGTTCCTGCAGTCAGTGCAGTTCTTTTTGTTTGTTTGTTTGTTTGTTTTGTTTGTTTTTGTTTTTGTTTTTTCGAGACAAGGTTTCTCTGTATAGCCCTGGCTGTCCTGGAACTCACTCTGTAGACCAGGCTGGCCTTGAACTCAGAGATCCACCTGCTTCTCTGCCTCCCAAGTGCTGGGACTAAAGGTGTGCGCCACCACCACCTGGCTGCGCAGTTCTATTCATAGAATTCGGAGGCAGTTTTTCCAAGTAGAGCAATTCAGAAAGAGGCTGAGAGAAGCCAGTTTGAATCAGTCAGCTTGAAGAGGAGTTTGGGCCAGAACACCTGCATTGAACAATCGAGGCCAGAGTTCAGAAAGAACTAGAAAGGCTGACCTTATTCAGCAGTAAGCCTCCAAGACAACAATTACATCTGGTGAATAAAAATTACTTTTACAGTGTCCTCGTGTATGAAACATATTTCCTAATGTTCCCACGGACCAGACTGTGTCTATCCTAGGGTCGAGGTGGGATGCTACTGCTACAGAACTCAAGCTATACGTGAAGACAGTTCAAATTTCCAAGAATCTATTAGTTACCGTAACAACAATTAAACTTGTGGTTGGACTTTAAATAAAAATTTTGTTTTTAGAAGTCCTACTTGCTCACATCTTTGAAAAAAAAATCAAATCTTAGGTCACCTTAATTACCTCATTACCATATTTTTTATATTATCAAAGCATTTGACTAGGGGAGAATTTTAACTTTTGCGTGGAAAGAACTGAGGTATTTCCTTGAGTTTCAGGAAAGACTACTCAGCAGATCTGCAACAGAATAAAGACTTTGATAGGTCAATAACATTTCCAAATGGCATTCCAAAATTTATTCAACGAATAACAAAGCTTAAGAGCCCCCTGAGTATCTGACCAGCAACGGCTGGGGTAAGACTCTAACTTTCTGGTTTTTCTTTTCTTTTTTTTTTTTTTTTTTTTTTTGGTTTTTCGAGACAAGGTTTCTCTGTATAGTCCTGGCTGTCCTGGAGCTCACTCTGTAGACCAGGCTGGCCTCGAACTCAGAAATCCGCCTGCCTCTGCCTCCCAAGTGCTAGGATTAAAGGCGTGCGCCACCACCGCCCAGCACTTTCTAGTTTTTCTACGCCTCTTCCTGCAAACTTTCTACTACTATGCGCCCCTAGTTCTCTTTCCTCTTTCCACTCATTCACCTGAAGGCCAATCTGCCTAACTTCCAAGGATGCTTGCTGGGAATGCTTTCGACTTGGTAAAAGTCTAAAGGCAACCGAAGCCCTCACTCTGTCACCCTATACTGGGGTTCTAGCAACAATCCCAGCTCCGGTGCGAGCCAAGCAGCTCACCTGGGCTTTCCTTCGCCTGCCCGGAGCGCCGTCCAAAGCGCACCTGCATCTTTAACAAGCTGAGCCCCGCGAGTCTAGAGCCAGGGAGATTATTTCCAAGCTGAAGTCAGCAACCTCGTGGTAGCCAAACCATTTGGTTGTTTAGCAACCACGCCGGAAGTGACGTTGGTCGCATTCCAGGAACCAGGAAGAAGCCTTGTCCGGGGCTGAACCGAGGGTCGAAGCACGGGTGTGCGCGTGCGCGGTGCAGAGCGGTGGGCGAGCCGCGGCGCTAGCAGTTCAGCATCTACCGGAGGCACGAGAACTAACTGGCGGACGCTGGAACGGATGCTGGCGGCCGCCTGCGACCCGGGCCTGGGTCGGTGAGAAGCGACCTCGGTCCCGCTCGGCCGGTGCCGCTTTTCTCACACGCTGCGCTAGTTTGGAACTGTCCGGTGTGCGAGTCGAGGCCCAGGCTGGGTGTGAGCCCCTACCCTGCGCCTCGCTGGCTGGGGTGAAGGACAGCCCTTTGACCTCAGAACCACAAGGATTAAGGGACATAAAAGGTGTTTTTTAAATGATTTGGTTTGTGAGGCAGAGTCAGATCTAGATGAGACCCTGTCAGTTGTTACATAGGACTATTAAGACTTGAATGTTGTCCCCAGAACATTGACGTCAAGACCTTTTAACCTGCCCGGGCGGTGGTGGCACACGCCTTTAATCCCAGCACTTGGGAGGCAGACCCAGGCGGATATCTGAGTTCGAGGCCAGCCTGGTCTACAGAGTGACTTCCAGGACAGCCAGGGCTACACCACAGAGAAATCCTGTCTCGGGGAAAAAAAAATAAAATAAAATAAAAAAAAAAAGACCTTTTAATCTATATTAAACTGCTTGGTAAAGAAATTGTAATTAGTGTGCTTGGGGACCAGTCGATCTCTAATGACACAAAAAAAATGGACTGGCACTTGATCTCAAAAGAGGCTCTTCTGACAAATCGATGTACAAATAATTTCATTACCAAATTGTTGGTACAATCGACTAATTATGCAACATTTGTCGTTCCTCAAAATGAAAGTAAGTGCGACTTTCAGTAATGAGCATTCTTAATACATCGTTGTGTTGTTCTCTCTCTCCAGGTTTTCTATCGGAGATGTTCCACTGTAGTAATGCTGGTAAGTATGGAAGGATGAATAAAAATTTCTGGATACCGAACTTTGTGTACTTGTCCTAGTGAGCTGGAATCTCACAAAGACTGAAAAGGTCAAGGATTGTACTGTACGTATGTGCAGGCCAACAGCCACTTGAATAGTTTGTGAGAGACCACGACACCTAGTGAGGGATCAGTGAATTACACAGTGCTAGCTACATCACCAGCAAATTTTGCCTTTCTTTTCCTAAGCCCTTCTTCCCACAGGATAATGTGGAGCGAGCCACAAGTTATGTGGATGTGATAGGTGTTCCGTCATAGGACAGAAACTCTGAGCTGAGGGACCTCATTACAAGGGGTAATATGGATGTCTTTTAACCTGTTCACTGGAGAAACATCCTTGAAGCCACTGGGGCATTGAGCTGTGTAGACCATGTCTCTCAGTGAACATCCTCAGGATGTTTTACTAAACTAGTTACAAGTATTGAACCTCATAAAATATGTCAGTAACTTTCTAAGATACGGTCTTATATTTGAAATAGGGTCTCATATTTGACTTGAAACTCCCGATTGCAACTGCAAATTACAACCTTTCCATACAAGTTAGTCTAGAACTAGTTAATTGTTTTTCACCTCATAGCCCTTATTTTTGTTGTAAATTGAAGACAGTAGTATTTGCAACCTAATTGGAAACAAATGCCTGTGGAGACATTTTTAAAACAAAATCAGAAGAAAAACTACAAATGATGTTTAAACCACTCAGTAAGACCCGGCCTCTGTCCATAAGCCATTTTATGTGTATCGTATGTGGTTATGTGTATGTTTGTATATGTGTTTGTGTGAGGGTAAGTGCACATGATTGAAGGTGCCAGGAGAGTCTAGAGCTGTCAGATCCACCTGAGTTACAGGTGGAGATAAACCACTCAAACTTGGGTCTTCTACAAAAGCAGTAGTGCTCTTTACCACTGAGAGCCACCTCTCCAGCTCCTTATTTATTTACTTATTTGGGGTATGTGCGTGTGTGCACAAGTGTGTGTGCGTGTATATACGAGCCATGGAGTTTAGAGACATTAAGTCGCCTGGAGCTAGAATTGTACCACCAGACTTGAACTCTGAGAAGAGCAGCATGCACTCTTAACCAGCGAGCCATCTCTAGCCCTGAGAATATACAGTTTTGGTTTTGTTTTGTTAATGAAATGTGTTATTGTGTGTGTATTGAATGAGTGTAATGGTATACTGGTCAGAGGACGACCTTCAGGAATCCTCTCCCTTCTGGAGTTCTCTCCAAGAGTGTCTTGCAGGGCTCACACTGAGCTTGTTAGACTTGTTCAGCAAGTGTTTTCCCCATCCTCTCTGCTCACTGGCTCTCTTCACATTGCACATGTAACCAAAGCTGGGTCCAAGATTGTAGCATTATGTCTGCCTCAGCTGAGTCCTGAGTGCTGGGGTTACTGGTCTGTTTTTCAAATTTTAGTAAGAGTTCCCTGGTAAATTCACATTGTTAAAAGTCAGTCTGTAATGGGGGATGGGTCCCCTCCCTATATATTCTCAGACTCTGAAATATACATTGAACCTTGATCAGAAAAAAATTTGTGTACTTCCTTAATTTTTGTAGATTTCTATTTTAAATACATCACTCATCTAAATATAAATATATAGTGTTTCCTTTTTAATGAGATTTAAATTTGATTTTAATTGTGATTTTATTAATCAGATAAAATATTTTCATATGACATTCTCTTTTTTGTATTTATTTCAAGTATATGTGCCAGTGCATGTTTTTTGATATGAGGAAAAGGGATATAATTAGAAAAAATAATTTTGAAGCCATTAAAATACTTCTATTAATTTTAGGAGTTAAGAAGTCTTCATTCCTTTGCTGCATATCAGAGCAATTTCTCTGCAAACACAACTGGAGTAATGTTTACAAACAGCTGGCAAATTGAAGATTACAGTGACCTAAGCTCTGTGCTGAAGTACTATTAATTGGACTACAAGTACCAGTTTGGGTAAGTGGTTTTAATAAAAAATTGTTTACAGGAAAAAAAAATCTAAAATTGAGAATAAAAATACTCTTAGATCAATCTTAAACGTGAGTTTACTTCACTCATGTTCTTCTCAGCCTGGTCTGCACAGTGAGTTCCAGGACAGCCAGGGCTACACAGAGACTTCCTGTCTCAAACAAACAAACAGTTTAAATTTTTCAGTAATTTGTAGTGAATTAAACCTATGCTTGAGGCATTATTCAACTAACAATGAGTTATATTAGGGAACATTTTCTTTTAATATGGTGTTGGAGATCAGACTGAGGCATCACACAGAGCTATGTACACATTTTAAAATCATACACCGTCAATCTCCATAAGGTGTGTATGGTGGTTTGAATATGCTTGGCCCGTGGGAAGTGATACAGTTAGGGGGTGTAGCCTTATTGGAGGAAGTGCATCACTGTGGAGGTGGACTTTGAAGCTCCACCTAGTGCAGAAGTGGCCTTCCTCCTAGCTGCCTAGAAGACAGTCTTCTGTTTGCCTTTGGAATGGGACATAGTACTCTTAGCTCCTCCAATACCATGCCTGCCTGGACACTGCCATACTTCCCACCATGTGATAATGGACTGAACCTCAGAACCTGTGAGCCAGCACCAATTAAATGTTGTGCTTTATAAGAGTTGCCTTGGTCATTGTGTCTCCTCATAGCAATGGAAACCCTAAGGCAGTATGTTTAATTTAAATGTTCTTCTTTTTATCCGGGGGGTGGGGTAGGGTATTTTTTAAGACATGGATTTTTCAGGTAGCCCTGGCTGTCCTGGAACTTACCCTGTAGACCAGGCTGGACTTGAACTCAGAGACCTGCCTGCCTTTGCCTCTGATGGAATTAAAAGGGTGTGCCACCACTGCCTGGCTTACTGAAGTGTTCTTAGGTGATCAGTAATCATCAGTTTTGCCTCACTGCTACTTTGTTGTTGTTGTTTTGGTTTTTTTTGTTTGTTTTTTCTAGACAGGGTTTCTCTGTGTAGCCCTGGCTGTCCTGGAACTCACTCTGTAGACCAGGCTGGCCTCGAACTCAGAAATCCACCTGCCTCTGCCTCCCAAGTGCTGGGATTAAAGGCGTGCGCCACCACCGCCCAGCTCCTCACTGCTATTTACTGAATTATTTGTACATGAAAGTGCATTTCCCACTTAAATTTCTGACAGCCAATGACACCTGGATTAGATACTTAAAAATACAAAACTCACATACCAGAATATAATATGCCATCTACGTTCATACAACAGGTGGGTATGTAGGCTCATGCCTGTAATCCCAGCACGTAGGAGGCTAAACAGGAGGATCACAAGTTCAGGGACAGCCTGGGCTCCAGACTGAGCTCTATCTCAAAAACTTTCCCTCACCAATAACATCAAACCCAGGAAATTCACATAAGAGGAGATTCCCCTCTATGTTATATATTCGTTACATACCATAAAGTGACAGACAAAATTGTTGTGTGTGTTCTATCTTTACTACTAATTAGCTTTTTTAATAAGCCAGAAAATACTTTACCTACATACCATGTTTTCTATTTTTAATTGATTTCTGTATCTTTTTCCTATTTGGATCTTTTACTTTTTAGAATCTCTAAAATTATAACATGGTTAGTTTGTTAGTGTGTACTTTAAGGTTAATGAGGGTTTTTTTTAAAATTTATTTATTTTATGTATATGAGTGTTCTATCTGCATGCTACCTGCATGCCAGAAGAGGGTATCAGATCCATCACAGATGGTTGTGAGCTACCATGTGCTTGCTGGGAATTGAACTCAGGACCCTCTAGAAGAGCAGCTAGTGCTCTTAATCACCGAGCCATCTCTCCAGCCCTGGGTATTTTTGCTTAACATCTTTTTGTTAAAGTTAACCTACTTAGAGCTGGGCTTGGTGGCACATGCCTTTAATCCCAGCACTCAGGAGGCAGAGCCAGGTGGGTCTCCGAGTTCAAGACCAGCTTGGTCTATAAAATGAGTTCCAGGATAGCCAGGACTAACTACACAGAGAAAACTCATCTCAAAACAAACAAACAAACAAAAAACAAGAAATAATAATCCATTTAGTTATAACATTGACATTTAGAAATTGAGTTCAATCTGAAAGCCACTTAAAAATTATTTTACATTTTATAGAGTTCTATAACTTAAACTTGTTAAGAACTTTTGTTAATATATAGAATAACCATAGTAGATTATGGCCTCTTACTTTAATAATAACGATTATTGCAAATATTATAAGTGAATAATGTAACTGTAGTAGCTATCATAGGGAAAATAAGCATTGGTCCTAAAAAAAAAAAATGCTTAATTGGGAGCTGAAGAAATGGCTCACTGGGTAGAAATGCTTAACTGCTTTTTGAGAGGACCTAGGTTCAATTTTGGTACCCACATGACAGTTCACAGTCAGTATCCCCAGTTCCAGGAGGTCCAAAGACCTCTTCTGACCTCCTTGGGCACCAAATACAAATTTAGTACATGTAACATATGTAAGCAGAAAAAAATATTTTAATTTTTTTAATGCATAAAGTGTAGGGGGCTGGCGAGATGGCTCAGCAGGTAAGAGTACTGACTGCTCTTCTAAAGATCCTGAGTTCAAATCCCAGCAACCACATGCTAGCTCACAACCATCCATAATGAGGTCTGACACCCTCTTCTGGTGTGTCTGAAGACAGCTACAGTGTACAATCTTTAAAAAAAAATAGACTTACTCTTGTTTTTTAAAAAAAAAAAAAAGAGCTAAATGTGGTGGCACATACCTTTAATTCAAGCATTTGGGAAGCAGAAGATCTTGAGTTCCAGGCCAGCCTGTTCTAAATGGAATGTTCCAGACTAACCAGGAGTATCTAGTGAGACTCCCATTTCAGGAAAAAAAACAAAAAACATGTTAAGTTACTAATTTCTACTCCTTGTTGTAGCATGTTAACTAGTTAATTTATTTTTATATATATATTTAGGTAAGTTCTCACTGCATAGCCTGGACCTCCTGTTCCTTCTGCCTCTTAAGTGACAGACATGCTACCACACCCAGCTCTCATCGGGTTAACATTTGCTTCTCCTAAATCAGTATAATAGATATGTAAACACAGTGTGTTTAGGGAATAATATTTCTGCTCTTTCAGGGTAACCCAAGTCTGTTCCTGGAACCATGAAAGTTCTGTTGGTGTTTGACTTTGACAATACGATCATAGACGACAACAGCGACACCTGGATTGTGCAGTGTGCTCCAGACAAAAAGCTTCCCATTGAGCTGCAAGACTCTTATCAAAAGGGGCTTTGGACGGAATTTATGGGCAGAGTCTTTAAGTATTTGAGAGATGAGGGGGTAAAAGAAGATGAACTGAAGAGGACAGTGACGTCACTGCCCTTCACCTCAGGGATGATAGAGCTTCTCAGCTTTCTGAGGATGAATAAGGACAGATTTGACTGCATCATCATTTCAGATTCAAATTCCATCTTCATAGACTGGGTGTTAGAAGCTGCTGCCCTCCATGATGTCTTTGATAACGTGTTTACCAATCCAGCATCTTTTGATAGCAATGGTCGTCTTACAGTGAAAAATTGCCATGCTCATTCTTGCACTAGATGCCCAAAGAATCTCTGCAAAAATACAGTTTTGGGAGAATTTATAGATAAACAGTTACAGAAGGGCGTGAGATATACACGGATTGTTTATATAGGCGATGGTGGAAATGATGTCTGCCCAGTAACTTTTTTAAAGAAAAATGATGTTGCCATGCCACGGGAAGGATATACTTTACATAGAACTCTTGCCAAAATGTCTCAAAATCTTGAGCCTATGGAATCTTCTGTTGTAGTTTGGTCTTCAGGTGTTGAAATAATTTCTCATTTACAATTTCTAATAAAGATGTGATGTGCCAACAATTGAAAGATGTATTAGTTAAGGTCGGGCTCAGCAACATAAAACTAAATCCCCAATATTAGTACCTTTAAAAGTGTGAGAGGTTTTCCTCTTTAAAGAATTCTGGTGGTACGTCAAGGCCACTTTGTTGCTCAGCCAACCCCAGCTTTTGATTCTAACCCATGGTTTGAAATTGATATCCAAGCTCAAGTCCTCACAACAAACATTGTGACCAACAAGAACCAGGGCAGTAGGATTTTTACCCTTTGTTCAAGAATGCTTTCTAATTATACCAAACAGTTCTGTTTGAATACCACTAACCAAAACCGGGTCAGAGCCTTCCCTAACTGCAAAGATGGGAAATGCAGCTTTCATTCCAGATGGTCATGTGCCCAGGAAAAAAAATGGAAAAACAGAATAATAATTGAGGTATGTGGAACTCATAGTCTATACTAAGGATGGTTAATAGGCTCTATTTTTTCCTTCTGGAAAAAGTGACTTTATTTTACTCTTATTACAAAAATATACACGATAGTTACAAATGTTGAAAGTAGCTGATGAGCTAGTTCTCTTCCTCTGCTGTCAGCTAGTCATACAGACACCGAAGTGTATTCAGGATTCAGCTTCAGCCACAACCTGCTACTATGACTGAGGAAGGCTTTATTGCTGGAAGTGTAATGGATGCTAGTACTGCCTAATAGGATCACTGAAGACTGCCACGCAGGAGGGCCCAGCATGGGGATCATGCATAGCTGCCAAAGCCTTAGGCAAGTGCATGCTTGCACCCAATTGTGATGAGCCTATGTGTGTCACGTTGGTGGAGGAGCTCTGTGCTGAGCATGAAGATCAACCTAATGAGGCATCTGTGAAAACGAGAGGAAACCCTATAAACTTGGTTGTAGTGTGCTAAGGATGCCAACTGAGGGCTACTTCAAATGCAAGAAATAAAACTGGCTTTATTTTCTCAACAACAACAAAAGCCTGATAACTTTATTCACATAAGAATAAAAAGCTCTCAAATGTTTATGTCTTCTGAAGTCTGTTTTTTAAACAAGGGTGTAGTATTTTACGTTTTATTTGTGTGGGGTTGAGGCATGCCATGGTGCATGTGTGGAGATCAGAAGATAGCTTATGGAAGTTGGTTCTCATTTCATCATGTGGGTCCCGGGGATCAAACTCAGGTCATCAGCCTTAATGACAAGTGCCCTTAACTTCTGAGCCATCTAGCCAGCTCATGATGCAGTATTTGTTAGTTTTCATCAGTCAGCATTTTCTTTTGAAATAAAATATATATTAATTTTCCTCATGTTTCATGTTTATATCATAGCACCATAAATAGTTACTGTAATATGATATGCTGTTTTGTTTCAAGACAAACTTACTCTGTAACCCAGACAAATCTCAGGCTCTCAGTCCTGCCTGTTTGCGACCAGAGTGTTGGAATTACAGGTGTGTACCACCATGCCTGGCTTCAGCAGACCAGTTTAAACTGTTACTTAAGTTTGACAATTCAGTTGTGAGAAATATGAACTTGTATGAATATCCAACAGTCACAAGACTGATGTAGGAATATTGGCAAAATGCCAGCTGATCTAAGTATTTATATAAATTCATGCTAATCCATAGGTTCATAATTACTCATAAATACTCAGTACATAAAATAGGGTTTTGGTTTGGTTGTTTTTTTAATTCTGTCCTTTTTTGTTCTATTGGGTTTTTTTGTTTTTTTTTTTTTT
>JADRCC010134791.1:0-19616 GCA_019843855.1 Hylomyscus alleni
TTTTTTTTTTTTTTTTGGGGGGGGGTTATCCAGGGCTTGTTGTGTTGGGAGTACTAGGTTCTGATGAAGCCAAGTAGTCTTGATTTCTGTTGGTAAGATTCTTGCACTTGCCTTTCACCATCTATTGATCTCTGGTGTTAGATGTTCTTGCTGTCTCTGACTAGAGCTTGTTCCTCCTGTGTGTCTGTAAACCTGTGTCAGCACTTCTTGGAGATCAGCTCTCCTCTGCTAAAACCTGGATGCAGACCGCTGTGGAACAGTTGTCCCTCCTGAGTCCTGGGATCAGAGCACACCCTACAGACAAGATCTCCATTTGCAGAAAGGTGCAGAGAGGGCTATAGATCTGCTGTCTCTCCTATGTGTGGCCTGAGGTAGAAAGGATCCTGATCTGGCTGCTCTGCTTCTTGTGAGGCTTGTGCCTCCTGGCTGGTCCTTCCTTAGAAAGTCACCAGAGAGAAAATGGGGGATCTCCTCCGAGTACCTGGGTTAGAGTATTCCCTGGAGGCAAGCTCTCTGTTTGCAGAGAAGGGACAGAGAGCTGTTTGAATTAATTTTATATCCAGCAACTTTGCTGAAGTTATTTATGAGGTTGAGGAGTTCTATGGTGGAATTTTTGGGGTCACTTAAGTATACTATCATATCATCAGCATATAGTTATATTTTGACTTCTTCCATTCCAGTTTGAATCCCTGTGATCTCCTCTTGTTTTATAATTGCTCTGACAATTGAATAGGTAGGGAGAGAGTGGGGAGCCTGGTCTAGTCCCTAATTTTAGTGGGATTGCTTCAAGTTTCTCTCCATTTAGTTTGATATTGGCTACTGGTTAACTGTATATTGCGTTTATTATGTATAGGTATGGGCCTTGAATTCCTGATGTTTCTAAGACTTTTATCATGAAAGGGTATTGGATTTTTTCAAATGCTTTCTCAGCATCTAATGAGATGATCATATGGTTTTTTTCCTTTGAGTTTGTTTATATACTGGATTATGTTGATGAATTTCCAAACACTGAACCATCCCTGCATCTCTTGGATAAAGCCTACTAGATAATGACAGATGATCGTTTTGATGTTTTCTTGGATTTGGATTGTGAGAATTTCATTGACTATTTTTGCATTGATATACATAAGGGAAAATTGGTCTGAAGTTCTCTTTCTTTGTTGGGTCCTTATGTGGTCTAGGTGTCAGAGTAATTGTGGCTTCATAGAATGAATTGTGCTGGTTACCTTCTATTTCTATTTTGTGGAAAAGTTTGAGGAGTTTTGGTATTAGGTCTTTTTTGAAGGTCTGGTAGAACTGCACTAAATCCATCTGGTCTGGGCTTTTTTTGTTTGGGAAACTATTAATGACTGTTTCTTTTCCTTTAAGGGATATGGGACTATTTATATCATTTATCTTATCTTGATTTTACTTTTGTTCCTGGTATATGTCTAGAAGATTGTTTTAGACATGTTTTCCAGTTTTTTTGAGTATGAGCTTTTATAGTAGGATCTGATGATTTTTTGGATTTCCTCAGTTTCTGTTGTTATGTCTCCCTTTTAATTTCTGACTTTGTTAATTAGGATACAGTCTCTGTGGCCTGTAGTTAGTTTAGCTAAGGGTTTATCTATTTTTTAGATTTTTCTCAAAGAACCAGCTCCTGGTTTGGTTGATTGATTCTTTGAATATTTCTTTTTGGTTATACTTGGTCAATTTCAGCCCTGAATTTTATTATTTCCTAGTGATTACTCCTTTTAGGTAAATTTGCTTCTTTTTTTTTCTAGACCTTTCAGATGTACTGTCAATTGCTAGTATATGCCAGTTTCTTTTTGGAGGCACTCAGAGCTATGAGTTTTCCTCTTAGGACTGCTATCATTGTGTCCCATAAGATTGGGTGTGTTGTGGTTTCATTGTCATTAAACTTTAAAATGTCTTTAATTTCTTCCTTTATTTCTTCCTTGACCAAGTTATCATTCCATAGAGTGTTATTCAGTTTCTACGTGTATGTGGTCTTTCTATTGTTTATATTGTTATTGAGGACCAGCCTTAGTCTGTGGTGATCTGATAGGATGCATGAGATAATTTCAATCTTCTTATATCAGTTGAAGTCTGTTTTTTGTCCAATTATATGGTCAGTTTTGGAGAAAGAACCATGAGGTGCTGAGAAGAAGTTGTATCCTTTTGTTTTGGAATAAAATTTTCTATAGCTATCTATTAAATATATCTTTTAATTCATAACTTGTTAGTTTCACTATGTCTCTGTTTTGTTGCTGTTTCCATGATCTGTCCATTGCTGAGAGTGGGGTCTTGAAGTCTCCCACTTCTATTGTGTAATGTGCAATGTGTGCTCTTTGTGCTTTAGCAAAGTTTCTTTTACAAATGTGGATGCCTCTGAATTTGGAGCATAGAGAGGTTCAAGACTGAGAGTTCATCTTGGTAGATTTTATGTTTGATGAGTATGAAGTGTCCCTCTTTATCTTTTTTGATCACTTTAAGTTAAAATTCAATTTTATTTGATATTAGAATGGCTACTTCAATTTTGTTTTCTAGCATTTTACTCTAAAGTAGCGTCTGTCATTGAGGTTGGTTTTCTGTATGCAGTAAAATTTTGGGTCCTATTTATATAACCAGTCTGTTATATCTTTTTATTGTGGAATTGAGTCTATTGATATTAAAAGATGTTAGGGAAAAGTAATTATTGCTTCCTGTTACTTTTCTTGTTAGGACTGGAATTATGTTCATGTGGCTATCCTGCTTTTGTTTTGCTGAAAGATTACTTTCTTGTTTTCTTAGTGTGTAGTTTCCCTCGTTGTGTTGGAGTTTTTATTATTCTTTGAAGGGTTTGATTTGTGTAAAGATATCGTGTAAATTTGGTTTTGTCATGGAATACCTTGATTTCTCTATCTATGATAATTGAGAGTTTTGCTGAGTATAGTAGCCTGGGCTGGCATTTGTGTTCTCTTAGGGTATGTATGACATTTGCCTAAGATCTTCCGGTTTTCAACTCTGGAGAGAAGTCTGGTGTAATTCTGATAGGTCTGACTTATATGTTACTTGACATTTTCTCCTTACTGCTTTTAGTATTCTTTCTTTGTTTTGTGCTTTTTGTGTTTTGACTATTATTTGAAAGGAGAAATTTCTTTTCTGGTCCAAACTATTTGGAGTTCTGTAGGCTTCTTGTATGTTCATGGGAATCTCTTTCTTTGGGTTAGAGAAGTTTTCTTCTGTAATTTTGTTGAAGATATTTACTGGCCCTTTAAGTCAGAAATCTTCACTTTCTTCTATACCTATTATCTTTAGGTTTGGTTTTCTCATTACGTCCTGGATTTCCTGGATGTTTTGGGTTAGCATCATTTGGCAGTTTGCATTTTCTTTGATTGTGTCAATATTTTCTATGGTATCTTCTCCACCTGATATTCTCTCTCCTATCTCTTGTATTCTGTTAGTGATGCTTGTATCTGTGGCTCTTGATTTCTTTCCTAGGTTTTCTATCTTCAGAGTTGTCTCCCTTTGTGATTTCTTTATTGTTTCTTCTTACTTTTTAAAATACTGGATGTTTTATTCAATTCCTTCACCTGTTTGGTTGTGGGTTGGTTGGTTTTATTTTTTTGTATTTTTAAGGGATTTTTGCATTTCCTCTTCAAGGGCTTCTACCTGTTTAACTGTGTTCTCCTCTATTTCTTTAAGAGAGTGTTTCCCTCTTAAAATCCTTCATCAGCATCATGAGATATGATTTTAAATCTGAATCTTGCATTTCTGGTGTTTTGGGGTATCCAGGACTGGCTGTGGTGGGAATACTGGTTTCTAATGATGCCAAGTAGTCTTGGTTTCTGTTGGTAAGATTCTTGCATTTGCCCTTTGCCATCTGTTAATCTCTGCTGTTAGATGTTCTTGCTGTCTCTGGCTGGAACTTGTTCCTCCTGTGGGTCTGTAAGCCTGTGTCAGCACTCCTGGGAGAGGAACTCCCTCCTGGCAAGACCTGTGCACAGAGGGTGGCAGAACAGCCCCACCTCCTGGGTGCAGATGGAGGCAGGAAGGACCCTTCCCAAGGTGCTCTGCTGCTTCTGTGGCTTGAGCACTCCTGGCTGGTTCTCTATTACAGCTTGTACTTACCAATGTTAAACATGCAGTAAAATAACTAGACATATCTACGTAAAATATTTTAGCCTCTGAAAATGGCTTATTGCAACTGATATGAATTTCTACTAACACACTTGTCTCATTAAAATTCACATATCTAAGGTATCAGACAGCTGGAAAAAAAAGCATATTAAGAACCAAATAAAAGCAGCATTAAAGTTATTCTGATCATAAACCTAACACAGAATAAGATGTGGAAAGATCTGAACATTTATAAAATTTCAGTGCTGTGTGCGTGTTTGTGTATGTGTGTGCACGTGTGTGTTCCTTTCTGCCACAAGTGGCTAATTAACTTTCTTTGTCTTTGGTAACCAAGTAAGTATTATTACAAGTCACATTTTATTGGAATTCATTTGAAAAAAGTTTGTTAACATTGTGTTTATATATAACCTGTAAGGGATTACATGTTTATCTTGGCTTGTAAATTGAGCATACAGTTTGTCATGGCAGGAAAGTCATGTCACCAGAGACTTGAAACTTCTAGGCACATGGTATACAGTCAAAAAAGAAAGCAATGAATGTGTTTACTCGGACAGCTTTTGACTATTTTTTTGACTATTTGTGTAGACCAGTACCCAAGCACAGAGAATGTACCACACATTGTTATGGTCCTCCAACTTTTACCAACCCAATAGAGAACATTTGTCACAGACATACAAAGAGACATCCTTAATCTAAATGACTATACACAGATGTGCCTGGCAGTTGTCTTCTAGTTGATTGCAGATCTAGTCAACTTTACAACATCAACCATAAGAGCCAATGAATGACTTTCTTTTTAATCTCTTATAAACTAAAGAGATTGATCAATGAAAGATAGTAACAGGAAAAATTATATGTATAATTAGACAACTTCAGCAAAAATTCATAATGGAAAGCCAATTTGCAGTTGTTAAAAATTGACAGGTGCTTGTGAGACCTTGTGGTGCTCCTGGAGCAGTCTGGATTTTGACCATCCAGGTGCCCACTTCTGAGTTGGTGACAGCCCTTCCAGTTTCCTGGAGTGCCTCCTGTGCTCCCTCTGGCTGTGTGTTTCATTTCTCTTTTTGTAGGTCTTGTCGGTGAAGCCTGGAAAAGGGGGGTCAAGAAGAATTGGTGGTAGAGAAAAGACAGGCTTTCATTGCCTGCTAAGAAGCAAAAAGAGATCCTTCCTTGTTGGGTGTAGTGTGGTGCTGAGTGGTCGCAGCTGACCTTTTAATAGTACAAAAAAAAAAAAAAAAAACATTGCAGGTGCAATGTAGAAGTTTTGTAGAATTAGAATGAATTAAAAATATACATTGGGGCTGGAGAGATGGCTTAGCAGTTAAGAACACTGATTGTTCTTCCATAGGTCATGAGTTCAAATCCCAGCAACCACATGGTGGCTCACAACCATCTATAATGAGATCATGAGATCAAATGTCCACTTCTGGTGTATCTGAAGATAGCTACAGGGTACTTACATATAATATATATATATATATATATATATATATATATATATATATAAGAATTAGGATGAATTAGAAATATACATTGGGGCTGGATAGATGACTCAGCGGTTAAGAACACTGACTGCTCTTCCAGAGTTCCTGAGTTCAAATCCCAACAACCACAGGGTGGCTAATATATATATATATATATGTCAAACATATAGAAGATCAAATGTGCACAGTGGCATATTCTCTTCCAAGGCATTTTTAGCATCCCTAAAATTATGGTTTTGGGTTTTTTTATTTTTTTAGCTTATTTTCAAGCTTTAAATATCATTATAGAAATGCTACCATTTCTATTTAACTTCCTGTAAGGTAGTTTGTTGGCAAATGGAGTTGCACACAGCACTTGTTAACTTAATTACCAACATAATCACTGAACCCTCCCTGACAAAATGCAAGTTGATTTGGAAGGAAATTGCAGTAAAACCACAGATATTTTCTGGCCTGTAGAATCCAGTAGATATTTGTTTCCCTTATAGGGCTAGAAGAAACCTGGGAAGATCTGTTAGTCTCTGTCTTGGAGCAAATGGCATTCTGATAACCAGTACTTTGCAAGGCTGTGAAACCTACATTTTTTTTTCCAAATATCGAATGCAAGTTTTCATGTGGACTAATGGATATAATCAGATTCTATAAATAGCATAGAAGGCAAACTAATTAATTAGATGATAAACGGTATGGACTCATTTATCATCAAATGACTCAAGTAACAAACAAATTATCTAAGAGCTTACTGAAAACAGGAATTAAGAAACAAATTGCCCATGCTTTGGCTTGGTATTTGTGACTATGGAAGATTAGCATTCATTGCAGTGGCTCTTCTTAAAAGAAAAACAAGAAAACTTTATGTGACAGTGGGTTTGTATAGCTTAGCTTACCAACAAATCTTAAGCTATTGCTAGTTTGGCTGTACTGTTCCAAACTGATTGATGACTCTTTGATGTGGTTGTTACGCATTGTATCTAATTCTGAGAAGAAAGAGATCTAACAGGCATGAAACAAACACAGGTGTCTGTAAATTGTCATATTCTTATGTAAAGAGAAACAGGAAGGTCAAGAAATGGAGGACCTAAAAAATTTCTGTAGAAATCAACACATTAGTCTTTTAAGGTGTAGTACATAATAAAATCAATACTTGTACCTCATAATTTATACTATGAAGTTCTCCTGCAAATTCCTCCTCATTAGTTAAAACTTTATGTTATTCATTTACTTTTCTTAAAATGCTGAAGCAGAACTGAGAGAATTAACAAGATAGAAGTAGTGAAGACTTGTAAGTTTGACCATATACTGGGAAAAAATGTCACATAGACTGAAAAAATATGCAATTGGTTTTATTTTCTATGACTAAGACATCGTCATATATGTATATATGATCATGTATATGATCACATACATAATAAATTTTAAAACATTTTGTTGAATCAGTATATTGTGGAGAAGTGTGCATGAGAAGATGCACATCAAAACATGACTTACAGGAGTTGTTTCCTGGCTATCACATATGTTCTGGGGATTGGCCTCAGCTTGTGAGGCTTAGAAGGTAGATTTGCTTGCTAACTCAGTCACCTCACTGGCACTAAATAAGAAATTTGACAGAAACAAAACTGCACAGCTTTTGCAACATGCATTTACTTTTATCACATGTAAACCAGTAGCTCAGTCATTAACATTTAGATTAAAAACTGTACTACATAAGAGAAATTGAGATTTCTCTACAGATCGTTTAGTCCTATAGTCCTATTTTCTTTGTCTAAGGTTCTCTTTTTCTCCTGACCTGTTATGTCCCTATATCATCCCAAACCTCAGAAGGACACACTGATTGTTCTACATAACAATAACAACAACAGCAATACCAGCAACAAAACAACAATAACAACAACAATGGTACTGATCAGAGTATGAAATAATTTGTTCCACTGAATCATCAAGGTAATACCTGAGGATGGTACAGCTCTGTAGTTATAGTTCACTCCAAGCTACATCTAGGACTAGTGTCTGCAGCTTCTTACTTGTGAGATTCTCTTGCTTACCCTGGGAATCATAAATTCTCAATCTGAAGAAAAAATATTTCTATTAATTTATAGAGGTGTTTTGTACTGTTTCATTATGAAGTCATGTTCTAATTTTATTATGCAGTGAACAAAAATGTGACATCTTGGTTTCTACAAAGAGACACAAATCTCTTATGTACTCTAATTAATGGCCTATCTTTCCCTCTTTACATATTGTCTGACATTTTACAGATCAACTTTATTCCTCATGATGCTGATTCAGTTAGTATGTGAATCAGCGACCATTTCTTTTTCTTCTTAGTAATGCAGACACTCTAGAATTGAGTGATAATTGTGTGAAGCAAATGGAAAAGATTCCATTTCCCTTTGAACACTAAAACTGACATAGGATAACATGCCTTCTTTAAGTCATTTTTTTTAACTGAATTGTGGTGGAAAGTGGTTCTGAAAAAAGCAACACCTGGTGTTTCCTATTATTTAATAATAATGAATATGGGGTCAATTGGGATAGCATCCAACTTAGCTTGTTTCTTATTTGAAGGGACAGTATCTATTTATACACATCATGCTTATGGTAGTAGCAAAATTCTTTCTACTTTTGTTTCCTAGGGTGGTATTATACAATGAAAATTATTATGTGTGAAAGAAAAGTGATCTACAGTTGTACAATTCTATCACACATTAGCTGTACTGTTTTGGAGAGGCATAGCCACAATGTTTTTGCTGTCTACATGAGTCTATGGGGAAGGCTTTTGGATGTCCCTAGAACAATGCTTCAGATTTGGTTTTGGTATTCCAGATGATTACAATCTCTTAGGATTTGTGGATTTGGGAACAAATCATAAAGGCATATGAAGAGTTATTATCTGGCTGAGAAAAATATCTCTAACACTAACACTAGGATGCATGTCTTCTTGTGTTTGCTGCTTGTTCTCTGGTTATTATTAAATGGAGCAAGAACAGATGTGCTCATGACAGCTCACTGGGGGAAGAGTAGCACTAAGATTTGTTTATATTGGGTGGCCAATTCCAAAGAGGCTCTGTGATAATTTCATTATTAGGCCTTCCCTAGGCGGGTTGGTTGTCATTTCCTACTTTTGTTCAATGCTAAACAGCAATCTCTAGAGCTATACAATCTAAGAAAGCCAAAGTAGATGTGGCAATTCAACAGAACACTGCTTCTCCACTCCTGAGGAAAAACTTTGACTCCAAGCACAATTGAACTTATATTATCTAGAACTTAAATAAACAGACATTATATTTCATCAATGACATCTTATAGTTTTACAGGTAATTTTTCAAAGATAAATTTTATGTAAATGTCAGTAACTTCCTAGTTTAAACATTTTGTGCTTATCTTTTGGGGTACATGTTCTTAACATTTTCAAAATTCTATCTTTACAAATTTTGACCTATTCCAAATTACTACACTCTATTTTTTTTTCACATTTTCACCTCCCAGGTCTTTAGATCTCTGATGAACTTTAGCAATTCTGATATTCAAAATAGCCTACTCCTATGATGATTTGTAAGGCTGCCAGCAAAGTGGGATAACCAGTATTAGTCAAACTTTCAGGATGATCCCTGATACCATCATTGTTAGTTGGTGGGAGTTCTTGAAATAAAAAGAAAACACAAACAGACAATTTCTGTTTCAAATTTATTCAACTCTGGAGAAAAAGCTTCATACACACCAACTCTTAGCTGCTCAGGTTTGCCTCCTAGATGATCTCAATTTCTCTAGCTCCCTTAAACCCTTCTCTGGGGCAGTTTTGTCAATTCCTTCAGGTGCTACTGCCAAAATCTTTTAGCATGTTGTTTCAATTTTCTATTTAGTACAGTTGGTGGGCTACATACTTTCTTAATTCTGAATATTAAACCCTGTCATTTCAAATAGCTATTCTGATTAAACCATTCTACAGACAGGTTTGTCTCAATATGTTTATTGCTGAGTCTCCCTTAAAATAATTCCAAACAAAACAAAACAAAACAAAACAAAAAAACAAACAAGAAATCCCTCTGAACTGCTTGCTAACCACATTTTCTAGCCTTATAAAAAAGGTCTCAGTCTTTGGTAAACGTCCTATGATTGCATGCAATGAGTCTCAGTCCTTCACTGGGAAAGGTCACACTTTTCTTAATGGCAAGTCTCTAAACCACATCTCTAAAGAAAAAAATGCTGACAGCATTTTCACACACTGTGTGTCTAGATCTTTTATTTTGTACAAGTCCATTAAATTGTAGGATTTGGAAAAATAGTTAATTTGCTTGCAGTCAGGACTAACTCTTGATAGTTATTTAATTCAGAATTTCCACCAAAACTAGGCACTAGGAATTTAAGAAATTAACAGATGAAAAATATTCACAATTCAGAGTACAGACAATAATCTCTTGCTAAAAATATTTTCTCTGGATAGATGAGTTACAATGAAAGGCTCATCATGAGCGTAAGTATACATTTATTCTATTGAAAGTAACCACTTAATATTTTTAGTTAAAACATCTTAGTCTCCTCTTTCATTGTCTTTTGTGGATAGTAACTAAGAAGGTAATCCATTTTTTAGAGTATCCCCTTTCTTCCCTCTTACTATCCCAAGATACTTTCTGAGTTCATGGTTAGTCTGGCAAAACCTTCTGGGCAGTTGCATTTCTCCTTCATATGAGATGCTGCTTTTGCGGGCTCAGCTACTGTTCTCCATTTTCACTGAATGTTTCAATGACCATGCTCAGTGAATGCCCTCAAATGAGAATATAGAAATGAAATAGCCTGAATCTTAATAGTTGATGCATACTCAACAGTAATCACCGAGTAATCTTAACCTTCAGAGCATGTGGAACAATAGTAAGACATTTATTTTTATGGACTTTTCTGTTATAATAGATAGTGATGTGTATGCTTATCTGTATCTATAATTCTATAAGCACCAAAAATACATATTTATATCTAGGTTCTACTAAGAGATTTTCTAGTATTGATTTTTAGTTATGTTACAAAGAAGTTCTTAATTATTATATGGAATTTTCAAAGGACATAAAAGTCTTTCATATGGGGCTATGTGAGGTGACTGGGAAGAGTAGAAGTAGGGGAAACTGTGGTTGATGTATGTAGAAGAATATATAATTAATTAATTAAATAAATTCCACTGAAATAAATAGCCTGTACTAAATCTGTCCTTTCAAATTCAAGATACCAGATAGACAAGCAATGTTCAAGCTTTCAGGACAAAGTAGTACACATCAATTTTGGTGGGTTTGACTCCACAGGTAATCATAAATCTAATCTGATTTCATGAACAGCAACATAGTTTCTTCCAATGTACTACTTACTCCATCATGTCTAGGAACACAATAGACACACAAATGCCTATGGAGAAGCAATCATAGGAAAACTACACTTAAAAAGTACAGTCTTGGTTAGGAAAGTATCCCACTCCCAACTGAAAAGCTATTGGCATTAGGTAGCTTCTGGGATAGGAAGAGTCAGTTTTCTTTAAGGATCTGACCACTGATATGTCCGTCACACTTCAGAGCATGCCACATAACCATTTGGGAAATAGAAATTGGACATCATGGGTTTAAGAAAAGAGATAGAACAAAACATTGGATGGATACAGCAGATCTTGGATAATGTGGGGCAGAGAAGAGTAACATAATCCAAAAATATTGCATGAACTTTTCAAAGAATAGAAATACTATTTTTGGGTGTTGGGGACTGTGATTCTGGATTACAAAGCCTATACTCAACAAAACTGGAAAATCAGGAAGAAATGGACAATTTTCTAGACTGATACCAGTACCAAAGTTAAATCAAGATCAGATAAACCATCTAAACTGTCCCAAAACCCACAAAGAGACTAGACAAGTCTGACCACTTTCTCCCTACCTTATCAGTATAGTACTCAAAATCCTATCCAGAGCAATTAGACAACAAAAGGAGGTCACAGGGATACACATAGAAAGGAAGAAGTCAAATATCACTATTTGCAGATGATATGATAGTATACATGAGTGACCCCCAAAATCCAACAGAGAATTCCTAAACCGGATAAACAGCTTTAGCAAATTAGCTAGATATAAAATTAACTCAAACAAATCAGTAGCCTTCCTCTACTCAAAGGACAAACAGACTGAGAAAAAATTAGGAAAATGACACCCTTCACAATAGTCACAAATAATATAAAATATCTTGGTGTAAATCTAACCAAGCAAGTGAAAGTTATGTATGAGAAGAACTTCAAGTCTCTGAAAAAAGAAATCAAAGATCTCAGAAAATGGAAAGATCTCCCATGCTCATGGATTGGCAAGATTAAAATAGTAAAAATTGTCATCTTGCTGAAAGTAATTTACAGAATCAATGCAATCCACGTCAAAATTCCAACTTAATTCTTCACAGAATTAGAAAGAGCAAATTTGCAAATTCATTTGGCAATAACAACAAAACCCAAGATCGTGAAAACTATTCTCAGCAATAAAAGAACTTCTGGTATACTCACCATCCCTGACCTCAAGCTTTATTATAGAGCAATAATTATAAAAACTGCATGGGATTGGTACAGAGACAGGCAGATAGATCAATGAAAAAGAATTGAAGACAAGAAATGAATTCATGCTGGGCAGTGGTGGTGCATGCCTTTAATCCCAGCACTTAGGAGGCAGAGGCAGGCAGATTTCTGAGTTGGAAGTCAACCTAGTCTACAGGACAGCCAGGGCTACACAGAGAAACCCTGTCTTGAAAAAAAAAAAGAAATGAATTCACATACCAATGGTACCTTAATCTTTAACAAAGGAGAAAAGCCTTTCAGTGGAAAAAAGACAGAATTTTCAACAAATGATGCTGATTCAATTGGAGGTCAGCATGTAGAAGAATGCAAATTGATCGATCCATTTTTATCTATTTGTCCAAAGCTCAAGTCCAAGTGGATCAAGGACCTCCACATAAAACCAGATACACTGAAACTAATAAAAGAGAAAGAAGAGAAGAGCCTCGAGCATATGGCACAGGGGAGAACTTCCTAAACAGAACACCAATGGCTTATGCTCTAGGATAAAAAAAGAAAAGAAAAATAAGACCTCATAAATTGCCAAGCTTCTGTAAGGCAAAGGACACTGTCAATAGGACAAAACAGCAATTAGCAGGTTGGGAAAAGATCTTTACCAATTCTACATCCAATAGAGGGCTAATATCCAATATATACAAAGGACTCAAGAAGTTAGACTCCCGAGAATCAAATAACCCTATTAAAAATGGGGTACAGAGCTAAACAAAGAATTCTCAACTGAGGAATACCAAATGTCTTAATGTCCTTAATCATCAGAGAATTGTAAATCAAGAAAACCCCGAGATTCCACCTCACACCAGTCAGAATGGCTAATATCAAAAACTCAGGTGACAACAGATGCTGAGAAGGATGTGGAGAAAGAGAAACACTCCTCCATTGTTGGTGGGATTGCAAGCTGGTACAACCACTCTGCGAATCAGTCTGACAGTTCCTCAGAAAATTAGACATAGTATTACCTGAAGACTCAGCAATTCCACTCCTGGGCATATACCCAGAAGATGCTCTAACATGTAACAAGGACACATTCTCCACTATGTTCATTTGTAGCCTTATTTATAATAGCCAAAGCTGGAAAGATCCAGATGTTCTTCAACAAATGAATGAATAAAGAGAATGTGGAACCTTTACACAATGGGGTGCTATTCAGCTATTAAAAACAATGACTTCATGAAAGTCTTAGACAAATGGATGGAATTAGAAAATATCACACTGAGTGAGGTCACCCAATTACAAAAAAACACACATGTTATGCCCTCACTGATAAGTGAATATTAGCCCAAAACTTGGAATATCCAAGATATAATTCACAGACCACAGCAAACTCAAGGAGAAATTTAGATTCTTTAGTCTTTTTTAGAAGGGGGAACAAAAGACTCACCACAGGAGGAAATAAGGAAACCAAGTGTGGAGCAGAGACTGAAGGCCAGGTCATCCAGAGACTTTCCCACCTGGGACAGTCCCATATACAGTCATCAAACCCAGACACTTTTATGAATGGCAAGAAGTGCATGCTGACAGTAGCCTGATATAGTTGTCTCTTGAGAGTCACTGCCAGAGCCTGAGAAATACAGAGGCAGATGCTTGCAACCAACCATTGGACTGAGCATGGGGTCCCCAACGAAGGAGTTAAAAGGAAGGTTTGAAGGAACTAAATGGTTTTGCAGTCTCATAGGAAGAACAACAATATCAACCAACCAGACCACCTCAGAGCTCCCAAGGACTAAACCACCAACCAAAGAATACCCATGGAGGAATCCATGGCTCCAGCTACATATGTAGCAGAGGATAGCCTTGTTGAGGATCAGTTGGTCCTGTGAAGGCTGGATGCCTCAGTGTAGATGGATGCCTGGGAGGTGAGGTGGGAGTGTGTGGGTGGGTGGAGGAACACCCTCATAGAAACAATGGGTCAAAGGGAAAAAGGCTTCTCAGGGGAGAAACTGGGAAAGGGGATAACATTTGAAATGAAATGTAAATAAAGAAAATATCCAATAAAAAATAGAAAAAAGAAAGACATTTTTTAAAAAAAATATGCTATATATAGGAATTGCTCATTTTCCCCCAAGATCTATTTTCTGGCTCTGGGCTTGTTCTTCCATCCTGAGGAGACTTGCAGGACAACAATAGTATCTTGCTTCCCTGAGGAGGTCTAAGATGACCCTTAGAATAACCCACTTAAAAACTCACTCCACCAATCCCTTTCCAGTCTGCTCCATCTGGATGGCAACCAGCAGAGGTGACATGTTCATGGTCCCCTGACTTCTTTTGTCTGCCTATGTGCTCTCAATGCCTTCCAAAGCATTCTACTGGCAGTAGAATCATCCAGCCAATTTCAAGAAAAAACAGAGGACTAAAGGACCATGTAAGAACAAAGTTAACAGGAGACAGGGCAATATTGTATCATCAGAATAAGCAATCCTACTACAGCAATCCCTGGATATTCTAATACAACTAATGCATAAAAGGATAATCTTAAATCCAATTTCATAAAGATGATGGAGGATTTTAAATAGGGAATGAATACATCCCTTAAAGAAATACAGGAAAATACAAATAGGTGAAGGATATGAGTAAAACTGTCAAGAATTGAAAATGGTAGTAGAAGCAATAAGGAAAACACAAACTGACCTAATGCTGGAGATAGAATACTTAGGAAAGAGAACAGGAACTACAGACACAAATGTCACCAATAGAATACAAAACATGGAAGAGAGAATCTCAGGCATAGAAGGTACCATTGAAGAAACTGACACATCTATCAAAGAAAATTCAAAATCTAATAAGTTCACAACACAAAACTATTGCTCTCCAGTGGCCATGGACGAACTGGGTATACATGAAAGGTGGAAATGCAAAAGGACAGGGTGTGAGAGAAGAATGAAGCCAAGACAAATGTTTCTGACCAAGTCTCAAAGTTTAATATTCAGCACCACATTTATATAGGGAAAGACCACAGACCCCAAACTTTGTTTCAGCTGGACTGAGTTGCAAAGCAAGCTCATAGGTCAGTCAATACCTCAAAGTTCCTGTAGGAAATTACAACTGTGGTGAGACCAGCTGACTCCTGCTAGGTTGTTAAACTATTGTGGGTCTTTTTAGCCTACTCAAGGCTGAGGGAAGGGCACAGAAAACATCCAAGAAATTTGGGACATTTTGAAAACACCAAAACAAAGAATACTAAGAATATAAAAGGAAGAAGATTCCAAGCTGAAAGGCCTAGAAAATATCATCAACAAAGTCATATAAAAAATTTTCCCTAACTTTAAGAAAAACACATCTATTAATGTTGAAGAAGCTTACAGGACATCAAATATATTGGAACAAAAAAGAAAATCATCCCACCATATAATACTTAAAATGCTAAATGTACAGAGCAAAGGAAGAATATTAAAAGTTTCAAGGAAAAAGGCCAAGTAACATATAAATGCATACTTATCAGAATTATACCCAATTTCTCAACTGAGACTCTAAACACTAGAAGGGCCTTGGCAAATATCATGCAGACCCTAAGAGAGTTCAGATGTTGGTCCAGACAACTATGCACCAACAAACCAAATAACCCAAACTGAAAAAAACAAGGTACAGTGCTAAACAGAGAATTTCCCACAGAGTAATATTTAATACCTGAAAAACACTTACAGAAATGTCCATCTATTGAACCATCCCAGCATTCTGGGATGAACCTTACTTGATTATGGTTTGTAATGGCTTTGATGTACTCCTGGATTCAGTTTGTGAGAATTTTATGGTGTATTTTGTATAGATATTCAAAAGTGAAATGAGTCTAAAGTTCTCTTTCTTTGTTGGGTTTTTGTGTGGTTTAGGTATCAGAGTAACTGTGGCTTCATAGAATGAATTAGGCAGTGTTCCTTCTGATTTTACCTTGTAGAATAGTTTGAGGAGTATTGGTATTAGTTCTTCTCTGAACATCTTGTATAATTATGCACTAAACCCATGAATCCCTGGATGTTTTGGATTATGAAGTTTTTAATGACTGATTATATTTCCTTAGGGTTCATAGGACTGTTGAGATAGTTGACCTGACATTTATGTAACTTTGATAAATGGTATCTTTCAAGAAAATCATCCATTTTTTTTTTTTACAGATTTTTTAGTTTTGTCTGGTATACGGTTTTGTAGTGCTTTTATGGAAGTGTTACAAGAAAGACTGAAGAAGCTGAGGGAGCTGGCAACTCCATAGGAAGACCAACAATGCAACTACCCTGGAACTCTGGAAGATCCAAGATATCAACCAGCAATCAAAGATCATGCATGGGCTGTTCTGAGACCCCTTGCATGTATGTAGTAGAGGATAGTAATATCTAGCCTCAGTGGGAGAGGATGGATCTAATCCTGAGAAGACTTGATGCCTCAGAGAAGGGGAATGCCTGGGAGGAGGATAAGCACACTCTCAGAGGAAAATGGGAGGGAGTATGGCGTAATGGGAGGGGGCAACATGTGGAATATAAATAAATAAAATAGTTAATTTAAAATATGTATCAATCTCCAAAAAAATCTGCTATGAACATAAAAGAAGAGAAATGTTCAACATTGTTCCTCATCAGGGAAATGTAATTCAAAATGACTCTGAGATTCCACCCATCAGAATGGACACAATAAAAAATTATGTAACAATACTGTGGAGTATGTGGAGCGAGGGAAACAATCCTCCATTGCTGATGTGATTGCAAATTTGTACAAACACTATGGAAATTAGTTTGGTGGTTTCTCAGAAAATTGGTAATAGTTTTAATTCAGGACCCAGCTAAAACACTCTGGGATCACACCCAAAAAATACTCTGCCATAGCACAAGTATACTTGCTCAATTATGTTTATAGAAACTTTATTTCTAATAGCCAGAATCCCTTAACTAAAGAATTAGGAGAAAGAAAATGTGGTTGAAGAAAGTGTGGTTTATTTACACACTAGAATACTACTCAACTATTAAAAGCAAATACAAGGACATCAGGAATTTTTCAGACACAATCAGAGAACTAGCAAATATCATCTTGAGGGCTGGAGAGGTAACTCAGTGGTTAAGAGCACTGACTGCTCTTCTGGAGGTCCTGAGTTCAATTCCCAGCAACCACATGGTGGTTCACAACCATCCAAAATGAGATTGGATGCCCTCTTTCAGTGTGACTGAAGACAGCTACAGTGTACTTACATATAATAAATAAATAAATCTTAAAAATGAAACTTGTTTGGTTTAAAAAAAGGAAAATATCATCTTGAGTGAGATAACTCAGAACTCAAAGGACATACATGGTATGTGCTCACTTCTTAGTGCATATTAGTCATCAAGTACAGAATAACCACAGACCCAAAGAAGCTAAAAACAAAGACAGCCCAAAGGAGAATGATTGAATATCACTCAGAAAAGGAAATAAAATTATCATTTGAAGTAGATGATGAAAGTAAATTTGGTAGAAAAGTCGATAGGGAAAGGAACAGGGCAGGAGTGGGAGTCAGATATAGGTAGATACAAGGAGAGAGGTCCAGGAGAGTGAATAGAATTTGATAGGGGAAGAGTAGTGGATGTAGGAGCCAGAGACCTGAGATGGAAAATGTTCCAGGTAGTTTACTAGGGTGACTCGAGCAGAGACTCCTAGTAGTAGTGGTTATCAAGCCTGATATGGCCACCAATTCTAGCCAGGCAGGTCTTCCAGTAGAAGGAAAAGAATATCAACCCACCCACAAAACTTTGACATAAAATGTGTCCTGCCTACAAGAAGTGCAGGGATGAAGATGTCACAGAAACAGAGGGAATGGCCAAACAATAACTGGCCTAAAGTGAGATCCATCCTAGGGACAAGAACCAATCCTTGACACTGTTAATGATACTCTGTTATTTTTGCAGACAAAAGCTTTCTATGACTATTCTTTGAAAGCTTCCACCAAACATCTGACCAAAACTGATGCAGAGATTCACACCCAAACATTAGAAAGTGGGCAGCATGTCTTGTGGTAGAGTTGAAAGAAGGATTGAGTAACCTGGGGAGAATAGCGTTTCTACAGGAAGACCTCAGAGTCAACTAAACTGGAACCTTGGGGGCTCCCAGAGACTGAATCACCAACCAAAAAGTGTACAAGGGCTGGACATATGAAACAGATGTGCAGCTTGATCTTGTGGTTCCCACAACAACTAATGTGATTCCTTAGCCTGATTCTGTGACCTATCTGTGGATCCTTCTCCTGGCTGGGATGTCTTGACTAGCCTTAATGGGAGAGGATGTACTTAGTCCCACATTGGCTTATGGTGCCAGGATTCATTTTTCAATTAAAAACAATACCACATGTCTCTTCAATTCTTGCCAAAACAATTCTAGACAGCAAAAGACAACAATTGTTGCTTACCCATAGTCAATTATTTAGACAAACGTTGTGAAGATCTAAAACACTCTTACTTCTTCAGTCCCTAACAAGGAATTTCTTCCAGGGACCATTCCTTACTTAAAGAGGGGGTCTGAGGAAGGGGTGTTCAGGAGTTGTGAAAAGAATGACTCAAAGTCAAATCATGGATAAAACCTGGCAGCCTGTGTTCTTCTCAAGACAACTTTCTCTGGAGATCTCAGCTCATCTAGATAGCTCAATTCTTGAAGACCAAAGCCTAGTCTTATTCACATCTCAACTCAATCATTTACCCAAGGTTCCTTTTTGATTTTCCACAAATCACCATTCCCTGATCGCATGCCCTCTATTCTTAGAAAAAGACAACAAGTACATTTTTTCTTTCATTTTTTTTCTTAACATTGCACCTGCCTTTGTAAGCACAGACAATAAGCTAGTTAACTGGGATCTTGCTCTAATATGCCCATTCCTACCACTCCTAAGCCTAATGTCACTCTGTCCAAAGCTGACTTTACACCCAGGAATCTCCCTGCCTTGTAAGCAAAAACAATAAACATAGCTTGGTGGAATCTTGCCCTATCATCAAATTCCCTAAATCTCTTTATGTCCTTCCTTAGTATCTTTTTGATAATTTGTCTCATAGTTCAGCTGTCTTCATTCTTTTAGATCCATGAAACTCTTCATATAATTCATATTGCATCCTTATATTTTGTAGATATTTTGAGTTATTATATATTTTTGAAATCATGTTTTAAGTGTTCTTTCCCACAGCCTTAAGAGCTGGCTATCCTGAACGTCTCAGTGTTTACCACTTTATTTCTGAGACATTAGTCACATTCTTGCCTTCCATACTCATATTGTCTCTGATTACTATGGAATAATTAACCATGGCAGGCAGAATATTTTTTGATAACCTAGGCATGGAGAATACTTCCAAAAGGAAAAACATGAAGGAAAATATACTTATTTTTTTATATAAACAAGCCTCACTCCCAGCAACTAGCAACATCCATGGTGCCTCATGCCCTGCTTGCTCTGCTTCAGGGACAGGAATCATGTCACAATGTCCTTTGAATGGCCATGTAAGACTCAGCAAATT
>JADRCC010134898.1:0-10448 GCA_019843855.1 Hylomyscus alleni
GGCAGTTGCAGCACAAAAGCAGTATAAGGCAAACCCCCGCCCAAACAAGTACAGCTAGAGCTAGATAAGCAGAATCAATCGTACCTTGCCGAGGTGACCGGTCACTGTTCTTTGATTTTCCCGCTGGTTCTGAACTCCTGGCTGCTTTACGCAGGGTCTTCGTTCTTTGGTGTGCAGGGTCTTCGTTCTGCGGCTCTTCGTTCTTCGGTGCAGCTCTTTGTTCTTCGGTCTGCGGCTCTCGGCTGGTTCGGCTCGATCCTTGCTGGCTCGATTCCGGCTGGCTGGCTCGATCCCGGGGCTTCGGCACCAGTTGCCGTGGTCAAGGACGACGCTTCACTCGAGGAATTCTTCCAGCATAGCTTTATTGTGTTACAGCTCTTCTAGATGGCAGCGAAGACTCAGAGCCCCGAAAGACGGCTGCTTATATAGGGCTCGAGGCGGCTGGGATTGGTGCACCAAAAGTACTGCATTTGCATAGGTGCAGTGATTGGTTATGGGCAAGCTTCAGTGATTGGTTATGGGCAAGCTTCATTTGCATTAGAAACCAGCACCATCTTGGGGAGGCCCGGGAAGTCAGCGCCATCTAGTGGCGAGAGGCTGTTTCGCTCATCAGCGCCATTTTAATAATGGGTGGCTTCCCACATCTGACCTTCTGGGTCACACCACTTGTTCACATAAGTTTGTACTTTCCAAAAGAAAACTACACTTCTTTGAAACAGCACACAGTTCAAAATTCCCCACTTGAAAGGAGGAACATAAGCTTTTGTTGTTTGTTAGAGAGTATGGCAATTCAATACAGTAACCGTTGTAAGTGTAATTAAAGTAAGAATTGTGCTAATATGTTTCTGGTAGCTGCAGACACACTGAGTTCCAGCTGCCTAGTTCCCTCTGTTTCCTTTTGGCTTAATGAGGTTATTCCAGTCAGCATACAAATATCTTTTAACTTGGAGTCTGCCTTTGTACAATCGTAAGCCTGAAACTCATATTAGAGCAAACTGGGATACAAACTTGAGCTAAACATTCACAAAATCTAACATTTTTAAGTGCCTTCATAATTAGAAACCTTTATAAATGTAGTTCTCTCAAAGAAACTTTTATCATGATTAATGTGGAAAATTGAAGCTTTGATGCATTGTGAAATCTCCAGGTCGATACGGAGACATGATCCCAATGGGTTTAATTTTTGTTCCTACATGTATTCCTTGGCTCTGTTGACTGCATCTCTGACACTTTTGTACTATTATCAAAATACACTCTTTAATTAGTTGTTTTTTTATCTCTACAAATACTAATAGAATTTACTTTAGGATAAAAAAGATTATTTTAGCCTATAGTTAAAACCAGACTTTCTTGGTTGTGAAGTTTTAACAGGAGATGCTTGGTTTATGACAACTTCAAGAAAAAGAGGAAGAGGAATTCTAGTACTACTTTGATTTTTCTTTCCCCTTTCTCTTTCTCCTTGTAAATAAGTCTATTAATTAAACTTAATGCATTTGCAATTCTTTACATACCCTCTTTCTTCATTGTGGTGGTGTGAATATGCTTTACCCACAAGAAGTGATACTATTAGGAGGTGTGGCCTTCTTGGAGTAGATATGGCTTTATTGGAGGAATTGTGTCACTGTGGGGGAGGTCTTTGAGACCCTCCTACTAGCTGCCTGGAAGTCAGACCTCGCATTCAGGTCAAGATGTTGAACTTCCAGCTTCTCCTGCAGTACCATGTCTATCTGCCTGATGCCATGCTTCTCATCAACATGATAATGAACTAAATCTCTAATACTGCAAGATAGCCCTGATTAAATGTTGGCCTATATAAGAGCTGCCTTGCTCATGCTGTCTTTTCATAACGACGGAAACACTAAGACATTTATTTTCCACTTCCTGCTCACCCATCTTTTGCTTTTCTTATTTTATCTATTGGCAGTTATTTCTGGGAGTGAAGCCTGTGGTTGAATTGCAAGAGTTACATTATAAAAGAAAATGACTTCCTCTTCCTCAGAAGTTATTAGATCCCAATAGGTCTACACCTAATGTTGGAATTTATACCCACCTTCCCTCGTCTATGCTAGGATTTTGCTTGCTTTGACCTGTCCCAGGTCTGGTACATGCTATCGCAATTGGTGTATTTTCATTCATTGCTCCGTATTCTCTGACTAAAGCAACCTTAAAGGAGAAGGTGCTTATTTAGCTTACAATCTATGTTGCAGTTTGTTAGCATCAGAAGCAGTTTACAGTCAGCCTCAGAATCCAGTGATGATATTATCCCTAGGCAACAAGGACCTGCTTTTGTCTGTTGCCATGGCAACTGCCACACTCCCAGCATTCACCTCACCTGTGAGCAGTGGCACATGTCATTACCTGGCATCTACATCACTGACTGGAATAAAAGACAGAGATTCTGACCCTTCACCCTCTTTTTCCTTCTTTTCCTCACCTCTCCCCCACCTCCATTCAATAAAAAGCCTCTTCTCATGGTATTATGCTCTCCTGGCATGATCTGTCCCGAAATGAGCTATCTACCAACTGACAGAGTTCATAACAGGGGTAAAGTCAAGGCAGGATCTTTAACCAGACATAACCAGACAACTGAAAGGAGAAATGTGTGCATGCTTGATTAATTCTCATCTCTCTATTCTTATAGAATTCAGCGTTGAAGCCAAAGAGTGATTACACTCAAAATGAATTAGATCGTCCCATATCAATAATTAGGACAATTGTTCACAAGCATGCATAATTCAACCTTGTCTGAAGAATTCCTCTTTAAGGCTTTCAGAAAAGTCTAGATTATGCAAGTTAAGAATTAAGAATAAGAACTACAAAATACAAATTTCCTTTTGATATCAACATACACCATTATGAATATTGCTAAGAAATTAAGATGATTTAAAGTTTAAAAAGCTGTTAGATCTTTATTTGATTATTTTTATTTTATTCTGGGCTATGAGGATACATATTTAATTCCTTATTTACTAAGAAGTTTCCCATTTTTCTTGGAAGGACAAAATGTACAGTTTTCTCAACAACTATTATGTTCTTCTTTTTGACATTATCTAGAACTTTACAAAGAATATATAAATGTCTTATTGGGATACCTCTGGAAAGACAAATTCACTGCTTGCTTCAAGAAATCACAATCATTTGAAACTTTCTGAAGAGATACTTCATAATGAACACACAAACACACACACACACACACACAGAGAAAGAGGAGAGAGAGAGAGAGAGAGAGAGAGAGAGAGAGAGAGAGAGAGAGAGAAAGAGAGAGATTGCTGTAAATCCTGTGCCTGGTTACAGATTTTGTCACCAGTGTGTACTCTTATTTACAGCAGCAGACATCTGACTGTTTGCACTTTGAACTTTTCTCTGCATACTTATATAGATGTTTACCTATTTTTCAAGACAAGTGGAATGACCAATGCATTAAAGTGCTATTACAAGTAAATACATCACACACTCATAGATACATAAAAAGCAGAAGGATGGAAACAAGAGGTGAGACTCATTTTCCGTGTTTCCTAGGTGAGCACAAAGTTCTTGTTTGGCAGATGTAATTTTACAGAGTTTGAGTCACTTTACAGTTTGAGTCACTAAGGGATATTATGAACAAGGAGATGACTGGCTCTCTCAGTCCCTCTTCCTCCACCACCACCTTCAAGGCAGTTTAGAGAGCAAGTGCACTTGCTGGCCTCCCAGGGACTACAAAGTCATCATTTCTACTGGGTTTTGAGAAAGCCACAGTGAAGATAGCCCTGCCCACTTCACTGAGAATGTTTGTGAATATCTGACTTGCACAGAATAACAAAAAAGCAGTATCATTGGAATTCAGTAAAAGGTTGAATGGCGATCCTTTTGCCTGGTCTAGCATTCTTTTATTTTCTGACATCTGTAGCTTATTACCAGAACAAATTAGAGCAGTTCTAAACAGTGGATGCAGATGAGAACTTCCTGTTCTCAGGCTGCTGAGCCAGTAAACAGAGGAACTAAGGCTCAAACAAAGCAGCCATAGAAATAGATTCGGATTGCTTCCGTAGACTTGTAAGTAAAGCTAAATAACAGAAATATTCTGTTGCAGAGTAACTGTGTTATTGATGTTTCTGATTAATTTTATTATATAGTAGGAAACTAAAATGATTCTGTGGTATCTCACCAAGAAAAATACAAGGATTACATCTATAATCAAGGTTTTGTTTTGTTTTGCTTTATCAGAACAAAGAATAACTTTGTGCCAATTTAATTCATGCTCCTAAAATGATTTAATAAATCTGCAGCTATTTCAAAAATTTCATCACTTGTTAAGACTTCTTTCTACTTAGTTATCCATATTTCTTTCTTACAGTTTTTTGGTTAATTTGCATTTTATATTCAAATTACATTTTTATTCTATATATTCTGGTTAATTTCATCTCCCTCAACTACTTCCAGATCATCCCTACCACCTCTCATACTCAATTATCCTTCGTTGCTTCATTAGAAAACACAGGTATCTTAAAAGAAAAAGAAGAGTAAAATAGAATTAAATAAAATAAAAATGGGAAAAGAACAAAAACCAAAACAACAATAACAAAACTGAAAAAAGTACAATAAACACATATAGACAAAGAATCACAAACATTAGAACACACAAAAATCTCCTAAAAACACAAAACCAAAAATCATAATGAATAAGCAAATATAGGGCAAGAAAAATTAATAATGCCCAGACGAAGCATGATGAGACAAAAGTCTCCTTCAATTACCATTGTTTGAATGCATTTTGTGTTGGCCATCTATCAGTGAACATGTGGCCTGAACTTATAAATTATTTTATACTCAGTGAGACTGTTAAAGAAAACTAATTTTTCATTTGTGAGTGATGATCAATTGCAGTAGATTCTAGATTAGAAATGTGGGCTTGTCTCTACTTCCACTTTCAGTGTTGAGTCCTCCTTAGGCCCTGATCTGTGTAGTTTTTCTGCATGTTGCTAGAGTTTTTGTTTATATGTTCACCATTCCTATTTTTAGAAGGCCTAGCTTCCTTTGTGTTCTCTGTCCCTCCTTGCTAGCACAATCTTTTATTTATTTATTTATTTATTTATTTATTTATTTATTTATTTATCTTCAGGGTTACCCCCTTGTCCCAGAAGGGAGAGAAATTGATGAAGATATCTCATCTAAGATTGAGTGTTCCTAGGTCTCTCACACTCTGCAAATATTCCAACTATTGGTGTCTATATCTATTCCTAATTACTGCAAGATGAAGTTTTTCTAATTTAGCTGACCAAGATACTGATCTATGAGTGCAGCTTAAAACTACTGTAGATTTTGTTGCTACATTCCTTGAGTAGAACAGTAGAATGTAGTTTCCCATTGTGTTCCTAGACAATTTAGTTTCACATTCTCTTTTTTTTAATTTCTTTTTTTAAAAAACAAAATTGAATATTTTATTTATTTTCATTTCAAGTGTTATCACCTTTCCCAGTTCCACCCCAGAAAGCCCATATTCCATTCCCTTCCTCCTGCTTCTATGAGAGTATACTCACATACACCCACCCACTCCAGACTCCATGCCCTCACATTCCCCTACACTGGGGCATCAAGCCTTCATGGGGCCAAGGGCCTCTCCCCCCATTGATGCCCGATAAGGCCATCCTCTGCTGCATATAAGTCTGGAGCCATGGGTTCCTCCAAGTGTACTCCTTGGTTTGTGGTCTAGATGCTGGGAGCTCTAGTTGATTGATTTTTTGTTCTTCCTATGGGGTTGCAAACCACTTCAGCTCCTTTAATCCTTTCTCTAACTCCTCCATTGGTGACCCCATAATCAGTTCAATGATTGGTTGCAAGCATCTACTTTTATATATGTCAGGCTCTGGCAAAGCCTATAGGAAATGGTTATATCAGACTCCTGTCATCATGCACTTCTTGGGATCCACACTAGTGTCTGTATTTGGTGATGGACCCCCAGATGGGGCAGTCTCTGGATGGCCTTTCCTTCAGTCTCTGTTGCACATTTTGTCTCTGTATTTGTCCCATGAATATTTTGTTACACCTTCTAAGAAGGACTGAAATATCCATACTTTGGTCTTCCTTCTTGGTTTCAAATGTTCTGTGAATTGTGTCTTGGGTATTCACAGATTTTGGGCTAATATCCATTTATCAGGGAGTGCATACCATGTGTATTCTTTTGTGATTGGGTTACCTCACTCAGGATGATATTTTCTAGTTCCATCCATTTGCCTAAGAATTTCATAAATTCATTGTTTTTAATAACTGAGTAGCACTCCGTTGTGTAAATATACATTTATACATGAAAAATGGATACATTTTCTGTATCTATTCCTCTGTTGAAGGACATCTGGGTTCTTTCGAGCTTATGGAAGAAGAAAGAAATTATTATTATAAATAAGGCTGCTCTGAACACAGTAGAGCATGTGTCCTTGTTATATGTTGGAGCATCTTTTGGGTATATGCCCAGGAGTGGTATAGCTCAGTTCTCAGGTAATACTATGTCCAGTTTTCTGAGGAACTGCCAGATTGACTTCAAGAGAGGTTTTACCAGCTTGCAATCCCACCAACAATGGAGGAATGTTCCTCTTTCTCCACATCCTTGCCAGCATCTGCTGTCACCTGAGCTTTTGATCTTAACCATTCTGACTGGTGTTCTTTTTATTTGAGTTTCCCTGATGACTAAGGATGTTGAACATTTCTTTAGGTGTTTCTCCGCCATTTGGGTTTTCTCAGTTCAGAATTCTTTGTTTCACTCTGTACTGTAGTTTTTAATGGGGCTTTTGATTGTCTGCCATCTAATTTATTGAGTTTTTTGGATATATTGGATATTAGCCCTTTATCAGATGTAGGATTGATAAAGATCTTTTCCCAATTTGTTGGTTGCCATTTTGTCCTATTGTCAGTGTCATTTGCTTACAGAAGCTTTGCAATTTTATGAGGTCCCATTTGTCAATTCTTGATCTTAGAGCATAAGCTATTTGTGTTCATGAACTTTCCCCATGTGCCCATGTATTCAAGGTTCTTCCCCACTTTGTTTTCTATTAGCTTCAGTGTATCTTGTTTTATGTGGAGGCTCTTGATCCACTTGGACTTGAGCTTTGTACAAGGAAATAAAAATGGATCAATTTAGATTCTTCTACATGTTGAATGCCAGTTGAACCATCACCATTTGTGAAAATGCTGTCTTTTCTCCATTTGATAGTATTAGCTCCTTTGTAAAAGGAATCAATATGGGAATTGACAGTGAACACTGAGGGATATTCAAAGAGTCACAGAGAAGCATACTTCCAGAGAAGCATCCAAATGCCATCTCTCAGTGCTTCTATGATTGTAAACACTACTGCTTCTGTGACTAAAAGATGCATTTTCTTATTTAATATTTATGATAGTGATGGTGATAATGATGATGATGATGAATTCTTCAGTAGTAAAAAGTATCCTCTTTAAATCAGTAGTGAATTAGCAAACAAAAATTACTTTTGTAAAACATATTCAAATTTATTTTAAGAACAAATACTCCCTTTTCTATGTACAGCCCCCAAGATCAATTTGAAAATATGTGAATCATTTTAGTCAAGCCTACATGAGAAAGTATGTCTTTTCATCAAATTTAATTTGGCATTTATCATTGGCAAATATCCTAATATTACAAGGTCATAATTTTGTTTTAATATTTCTATTTCTATATAGAAATAGGAGTAAATAAAACAAAGCTCACATATAGCCAACTTCACCAATCTTGAGGGTCAAATAACACATTATCAAAAACTAGATAAACACTATTATAAAGAGAATTTCACTACATCTTAATTGCTCTAGAGTTATTACAAGTAAAGTTGATATTATGCAGGTGCCATCTCATATATCTATCTTTGCTTTCTGCTAAATTCATAGCCTTGTTTTCTATGAATTGCTCTTATATGCCTATATGTATATGCATATATACTCCTGAATATAGCTAGCTTGTCTGTATAATATTACTTGTATGTATGTTTTCAGGGCTGACAATTGGTGTGCTTTTCCCTGAAAAAGACTCTTTCTCTGCTCCTAATGTTCTTTGTTGCCTATAGTTCTTGGTGTAAGGTTGAGGTCTGTTGGGCTTTTCTTCATTCTGTTTGCATCCCTGGTTTTGATGGTCATTTTCAGCTCTTATTTTGGTCAAGTCATGTTGATGAGACTTCATGGGCCTCATAACCCATAGTACTAGAAGCTGTGATCTCATGGCAAATCCCATGATTCTCTAAGTCTTACAATCTTCCTGCCCCAGTAATAAAGTATTCCCAGAGTCTTAGTTGTGGAAATTGTTTTGTAGACATATCCATTGGCACTGGGCTCCAAAAAAATCTCTATTTTGATTGCTTGTGTTTTTCTTAATAATCTCTGCTTGATGCAAAAATATGTTTATATAAAATAAAAGTTGTAAATACAAAGGTATAACACAGTAGTAACATGGATTGGTTAGAGTCAGATTCCTTTTAATAAATCCACTTATTTTCCTTAGTATAGAGAGTAAGACTGCAATTTGGAAAATATTATTAACATTCTTTCTCCTTGCAATATCAGAAATGGAAGCAAGCATTTAAGGGAAAACTTTTAGCATGAAATGTTGAGTTTTGTCTAATGTGTTGTAATCAAGTACAAGAGCTCATTACAGAGCAATTGCCAGGTACAAACTTTACTCATCATCTACATTAGTAACCCATCCAAAACTCACTGGAAGGCTCTCCGACATTTCAGTTCTCTTGCTTTTCTTTCTTTTTTGTGTAACGTATTTGTCAATTATTGTTTAACTTATTCTCTGAATTACCAAACATTTATTTGTAAAATTTCTGGGTGAATAAATGTATTTTGCAAATGAGAAGTAGTCATATAATTTCAATTAGATATATTGGCATGATTTACATTAGATTACCTTATGTAGTTAGAAACTAGTTATACAAGTATAAAAATAAGTCAATTTATTCCTCCCTAAAATGTGTTTTCTCATGAGTCTTCGGGTAAGGAATAATGAGATTTATTTTCCTGAAGCCATCATTTATTAATCATGTATGAAGAGCGAGAAAATTAAAAAGAAAATAGACAATTTGCTCTTCGACTGAGGGTAGAACAACTCAGTGGAAGACACACACATGTGAGTAAGCCATTATGACACAGAGATAATTGGAATAGGGGGTAGTAACTACCCACATACAAACACAATAGTATATGCACATACATATCGTCACAAAGATCAGTAATAGCTTTAGATGGAAATTACATCTGAGTAATAAGAACTTGCAAGGAAAGCAAATAGAAGCATGACTGCAAAAATAAGTGTTTTAAATCAAAGTCCAAACTAATCTTGTTTAAAAAGACATATGGTAAACCTTCTTGTCAAAAAGTTTTGGGACACTCCTGTACACTATGAGAATCATGTAGACGTATGTGGTTTATATGTAGATTAAACATCAAAGGAAAAGTGAAGGCAGAGTGAAACACAAACCAAATTCACTGTGAATAAAACATTAATGTTAGCACCCATATTTTCAGTTGTCATACACATCTCAACGTTAGGATAGTCAGGAACCTGAATCTTAAGTCTGAAGTAGAATTCAAATGCCTAGATTTATCTCTGGAAAGATTTTCAAACAAAGGGAGGACCTCAGAAAAACAGGTAAAATGATTGTCCTACAGAAAACAAGTGGAAGGGGTCTACATGGTCCTATGGGCAGACCCAAGAAAATCCAGGGATCAAGGTAGGCAATTTGAGTAAACAGATTGAGATTTAAAGTAACTGAGAAAAATTTTCAGAACTTAAGGAACAGAACAAAACAAAGATCCAATAACTAAATAAAAAGATAATTGTTTTCTTAGATACTATCATTTTAAGTTCATTTCTAAATGCACAATATAGCCAAGAAGTATTTTGTTTCTAATCACTGTTCTTTTGGTGAGGGGCAGCATTCTTTTATACATTATTCTTAACTGGATAGGAATTTGGAGGTTACATATAGCGTTATGACTCTATTTTGATGTAATATATGAAAAATTGTCTTCCACACATAAGAAAAAGCATATGGTCTATATAAAGCTAAAATTACACATACTTAAATATTGCAAACTTTAGTATATATTAAAATATTTTATTCTCCAAGCTTATATATGGATTTCTCATAATAAAATTAATGTATAAGTTACAAAATTACAGCTACATATGTTATAAAAATGTATATAACACTTGAGTAAAGTACTCAAGAAAATAAGTAAAATGTATATTTGTATTTATGTGGTTAAGTATGTTGATCAATATCATTTATAATGTTTGAGGTAAGAAACAAATAGAATGGAAAAATCTCCTTTTTCTTTATTTCTTCCTGCCTCTGAGTATCTCTCTTTTACTCTCTCCTTTATTCTGTCTCTCACAGACAAGCAAGTCTCTTCTCTTTCTCTTTCTCTTTCTCTTTCTCTTTCTCTTTCTCTTTCTC
>JADRCC010134903.1:0-10873 GCA_019843855.1 Hylomyscus alleni
TCGCATGCAGCTCATGCACTTCTGGCTAAAATCATTGGATATTACATTTTTCTTTCTGTTTCTTAGAAGCATAGTTCATTCTCTACACTCACATGTTTTATGTGCCTTCACTTCTTTATGTTACATTTGGTCTTCTCATAATTCCTTTTTAATCTTCTGTTATCATCTATGACCTCCAGGTCACTTACCAAGAGCCATGGAGTTTTTGGAAGCAGGGTTGACTTTATATCAATATGGATAACTATTCCAAAGCCTTTGCACTGCTGAGCCCTTATTCAGCCCTAGCACCGGAGAAACTAACACCCTGCCCTGCAAACTTAGTCTCTCATAGCCCACTCACTCATTTCCTGCATCTAATGTTAAACTTCTTCAGGCTCTCAGAATACTAACCCATCCATTTCCTTCTCTTTGAACAGCCATGTGGCTTTTCTCCCTTCACTGGTGAGCTGCAGTTTCCAAGGTGACTAACTTTGTGGTGCCTCTGCAGTTCTACATCTCTCCTTGCATCCTATACTTCAGCTGCTAAGAGTTGCTGGGGGAATCACACAACAGCACAGGCTGTTACCAGTTATGCACTGCCATCTAAAATGAGCCTTCAGTGTTGCTCAGCAATATTTTTTCTCATTGTCTTTGTTCAATTTCCTCTCCCACTCCCCGAGCAGTTATTCCAGGGCTTTGTCGTTATAGTCAATCCTTACTCATTCATCGTGACCACCACAGGCTCTATTCCTTTCGGTATCACCAGACCACTTCCTATTTCAAAGAGAAAATAGAATCCAGTACATGAAAATTCCTCTTCTTCCAAATTCCTGATGCCTGAATTTAGTTCACCCATGCCTATAGCTACTCTTTTCTTTCTTGCTATCTGAGAGACACAGCCATCACTGATGTTATTTAAGATTTACCCTCATGCCCACATCCTAGACCCATCAGCTCTTACCTCTTTCAAGTCATGCTTGATCATTGATACCATCTGTGGGCCTGGGTCCTGAGCCTTTATGTTTCACCTGGCTTATCTGTACAGAAGGTATGCTTACATATACTTTTCTTCTGACGTTCTTTGATTCAGAAATGTTGTATCTTCCTCTTTCAGGAATCCTTCCATTTCTTACAAGTGAGATTCAAGTATGTCCTTGGCTATAGGATCACCCCTACTGAAATACCTCGCCCTATTTTGATTTCCTTCAGATTTTTAAATAACATTCTTATGTCACCTGTTTCATATTGTGCTATGCCATACATTTTCCTTGTTTTGTGTGGTTATTTCTTTCTTTTAGCACTCCCATGTAGCACTCACAGTCTTTCAAACTCTGTTCAAATAACATTAAACTATGAAAATATTTAACAATATCAATGATGACAAATATTTATCCATTTGAATATTTGTATATACTACAACATCCTTAAAGGGAAAATCTGTAGTGATAACTCTTGAAATTTACCTAGTACACTTCACAGACTAAGTGAGAACCCTGTCCACAAGTTAAGTATGTGATGGGTTCTCCAAAAACACAAATGTTTGGAAGTGAGTGGGCCTCATAGAGTCTTCATGTCAATGTAAAATAAATCACATCTGATTTCGCTCTATAGAATGAAGGGAAATCATACCTAATATGAGTTATGATATGTGAAACTCATACTCAGTCTCATTTATGCTTCAGAATCAGCTTGAATCTCTGGGTCAAGCTAAAGTCTTTCATATTTTCTATTCAATTAAAACACTGTTCCCTCCAATGGGGTAAGAGATTTCTAGTTCATCTATGAATGTCAAATGAGGCACTTGGTCTGCCTTATATGATGTATGATGAATCTTTAAGCCCTGAATCATTGTCAGCTGGTGAGATACAAATGGGAAGTATGTAGGAGCTGGCACTGAGATCACTTCATGGAAACACAGATTCCTGTGTCTTAATCTGAAATCACTGTTAGCACACTTAGCTGGAATGGCAGTAGAGCTTCTCCAATATCTGGTGCTACCCCACATCCATGAATAGGAAAGTATCAACTATAAGACAGAATGCTATATATACCATTAAGAAAATTTAAATTTTGCCAATCAGATTATACGATGTGATCAGTCATCGGGAAGCTTCAATTTTAGGAATTTTAATGTACAAATCTTGGGACCAATACATACACTGTTTTATCTTACCACCTAAGATCCTCAAGAACAACAACAAAAAAAAACAAAGATAACCCTTATCTCTGCATTCATCTTTACATATAGTAGAAGGTGATTTGGTTGAATTTAATCAAATATTCATACATACATGTATATAAGTGGATATGCATACATACATAAACAGTTCAAAGTTTTTTCATGAGTTACGGATCTCTATCAACCCACGAAGAGTCAAAGTGAATCAGCTAGTTAGTGCTGGCAGAAGTTTTCTTCAGAGGTAATTTTAGTGAGAACATAAGAAGACACTTCATTACTGGAACTGTAAAGCCCCAAAGCATGAATCATTTTGACCCCTGAATGTAAATAAATGGAATTTCATTAAGCTTAATACTGAAAACTGGAATAGAATACAATAGGTCTGAGAAGGTAAGAAACTGATAATGCTTGGTATAAACTCTGGGTCAGAGGACATTTCAGCCTCTATTGTTATATTTCTGATCTTTCACAGGGATGTCTTCTGCCTGTGATTTCAGTTCTAAGAGAAAATAAAGAACTATTTTAAGCTCATGTTCTTATGTAAGAGTCCATGATTCGCCAAAGAATGACACCTGGAAACATAGTATGTAAATGCAAAGAATGTTTTATTCTGCAGAAGTCCAGCATGCTGGAGTCTCCCCATTACCAAAATAGAGAGACACCCAAGTGAGTTTGCAGCCCTGATTTAAAACACATTAGGGAATTCAGGGGTAGGTGACTTCTATGTTAATCTGTTGGGTCCATCTCTACAGATGTTCTTCCATTACCAGGGTGAGAGGCCTGGAAACTTACTCAGGAGGTCTGGAAACTGTTGCTGAGGAAGTCTGGAAACTGCGGCTGACCCACTGTCCTTGCCTCAGGCCAGGTAGCGGGGCAGCTTCTGAAGCCTGGACTTGCCTAGAATTGCTCAGTTCTTGGAAACAGAGATGTAGGCCTAGTCTCCTTAACTGCCAATCTGAAGCCTGTCATGGAGTCAGCCTAGCCTTCTCACTTATATTCAAGATGTATGGCAAACACCATTCTCCATCCCACCTGTCTTGAAAAGGTGCTATATATCTACACATCTACTGACAAAGTTAAAACATAGCATCTTATAGAACTTGTTAGAAACATACAGGACATGACAGATGTCATGGCAGACACTCATATCCCAGCACTTGGGAGGCTGAGACAGGAGGATCTCAAGTTCAAGGCCAGCCCACACGACATAGAGAGACCTTGTCTCAAGTATTTTTTATTGGATATTTTATGTATTTACATTTCAAATGTTATCCCCTTTCTCAGTTTCCCCTCCGGAAACCCCTCTCTCCCATTCCCCCCTCCCCCTGCTTCTATGAGGATACTCCCCCTTCCACCCACCCACTCCCACCTCACTGCCCTAACATTCCCCTACACTGGAGAATGGAGCCTTCACAGGACCAAGGGCCTCTCCTCCTATTGATGCCACACAAGGCCATCCTCTGCTACAAATGCAGCTGGAGCCATGGGTCACTCCAAGAGTTCTTCCCAAGAATCTTAGACTTTTAGAGACAGATGGGATTAAAATTATTCTAGACATTTCATATATAAGAAAACTAAAGTATTTTCCATCAGTTGCCTAATAATTTTAGTCATTGATGAAGACTCAGTTGAACAAAAAATAAAGCGCATCATGGAGCTAAGAAATAGGAAGAGAAAAGAAAGTATTCCTCTTTTGTTACTTGTGTGATGGGAGGGTGTACTACAAGGGAACACAGAGCGCATGCAAATGGGATGTTCACAGCAACACTTGAAATCACACACAAAGAAATGCTTTAGGAAACAGGGAGGCCTGTGTCGTTATTGTTTAATAAAAACAGCTTGATATTTCTATATAAAAGCAAGAGCGGCTGGGATGTGAGCAGGCATCTCATTAAAAGCCACTTTTCCATTCTGCCTTTTAAGCCTCATCAGAATATGAAAGGAAACGCTCCTCTATTTTTCACTTAGAAACTATCAGATAGTCTATTATGGTCATCCTTGATGTATTCCAAAAGCCAAAGTATTCTAAATACCAACTTTGTCAGGTATACAGATTCAGCATCTTTACGTGCACACACTCAAATATCTATCCACATATACAAAATTATTTTCACAATTTGTGTTTCAAAAACTGAATAACTGGTGTCATGAGGCAGATTTGAATGCTCTTTTGGAAAATTGCTACATTTATGTGAATATGTGGAAGAATAACATGAGCTCACCCTTTTAAAAAAAATTAATCCCTCAGGTACACTCCTCTTAACAGAATCAACTTAATTTTATGTGACATTGTCCTTCCCAGAACTGCAGATTCAGTGAACGCAGCAGGTCCTGATCTTGGTCTTTAACAGATGGCCTCAGCAAAATGACAGTAACAGAACCTGACATGTGTTGTTTCAATGATCTCGTCTCCTCTCGGAAAAGGATGGAAGCGTTAGATCCCGTGTGTTCCTTCAGATTGTTATTTCTGGCACGCTCTTCTTGGCATATGTTATGATGAACCATTCATAACAAATTAAATTTTCATTAAGGTAGAAAAAAAAAACCTTCATAATCCATAAGCCTACAATTTGTCTCAGTTCCCAAGATAGCTTTTCTGTGCAAAGGGACCAGTTATACAAGTAATTGAGTGTAGAGCTGGTTTGGATTTATTTTTTAAGAATTAGCTACTTTACTAAAGAGGGATAAGGGGGACCAGAGGAGCCTGCAATCCCAGAAATGGAAAATGGACAAGATGCCAGAAAAATCTGTGGCCTCAATCTCGAAGCATTCTACAGGGACACAGCAATCCTAGGCTCCTGGGAAACACATCAAAAGAAGCTAAGCCACATGATACCTCTTGAATGGCACCACATGGGCTGGATACAAAGACCAGCTGGAGCAGGCAGAAGTCCTGTACCTTTAAGGTAGTGCTTTAGAGCCGATTGTAACTGTAATTAACAGCTTCCTCTAACTGTGAGATGGAATTTTACTGAAGGACTCAGTGGTTTTACTCACTGTCTGGTTTAGTAAAATGGGATTTCAAACAGCACAGAGCTTTCAACCCAAAGCAGCTAAATCTAGTTAAAGCAGAAACATCAATGATTTTCGGTGAGTGCACATCACAGGAACACCGCGGCACTGGAAACCACTGCTGATTGCTTCTTCCAGAAGCAAGCTGAAATGAAGTGAGGCGCAGAGCAAAGGAGAAAAGCCCAGGCTTCTCTCTTCCTGAGCTTGCACTTAACTCCCATATACATTTTTCCCTATGATAATGTCTTCGAGCCTACTTAGGAGCTGGTGAACTACTCATTTTTCAGTTCACACTTGGAAATATTGGTTAACAATGGGGAGAGGAATCGGGCGTTGACCTTGTCTCACCCCGAGCACGACTTTTAGTTTGATGAGACTTCAAACTCTTCCTTTTGAGAGAGGGGTTCTTTCTCCACGAGCTACGGGCTGCAAGTGTGCTTCATTAGACTCTTTTCAATATTCTCTTTCTCTTGAAAATTGAGTTTAGCCATTCACAAAGAGAATATAATAATGTGTAAGCTGAAGTCCAGGAGTGCGTGAGGATAAACAGATTTGATGTTGAATACCTTGTTATAATGAGTGAAAGAGATTACCTTTACTTACAAAATAAACAATCTTGACTCTCCCAGGAGGTTTCAAGTAGGGACCAAAAGAGAAAAGAAAGCTAAAATATAAAAATCAACAGGCAAGCAAAACAAGTCACGTGACTGCAATGAAACCCGGGTCTTTGTCAAGCATGTTCTCTGTCTGAGCACTTACTGGAATGGAGATTAAAAGAGCCAGTAAAGGGGTTAATAGCAAGTGACCTTCACTCCATGGATGAGCTGCTGGGAGACATATAACCAGAAAGGGATATATCAAGAAACTGACGTGCATAAAATTCAGTTCTTCCTGGACAGCATCAAAACAAAATAAAAACAAAATCAAAAACCAGCAACTTACAGAAATGACAGCTGTGAAGCAGGAGACAAAAGTGGCGGAGCCCCTTAGAGAGGTGAGTGGGACAGAAAGGTCAGCCGATAAGCCAGGGGCTTGGAATAGTGGCACCCTTTGAGAAAGCATCCCAAAAATTGTGCACGATGCTCTTGCCTTCGTGGTTTAAATCTCTCGGGAGTGGTCGAACTCCCTTCCACAAGGTCCAAAATGACATTGGCTTTTGTCAAAGTCCAAGTTAAAGGAAGTGGATTTGGAGCTTCGGGTGGCTTCACCGCGGGCAGTTCTTGTGGTGCATGCCTGGTGACCTCTGTTGGATCTCAGTGTTCAAGGAAAGGCAGAAAAGAAGAACAGATTCCAAATGTCACCTTGCAAACTGCTCTTGTACCACACACACCTACAGTGTGTGCCCACATAGACCCAGTAACAATTAACGTAAGCACAAATAAAATAGTTCCTAGCAAACTTTTGGTTTATTCCCTTGAAAAGGCATATCGAAAGGATGGTATAAAATATGACCCTCAAACGTTCAATTTTATGTTACATGTAGTTTCAAGAACAAAGCAATATAAATAAAGAAAACATCTAAAAAAAAGAAAAAATCATCTGTGTTTTAAAAAAATAATTCTTTCTTAAATTATATCTGAGTAAGACATTCCGGTGGGATTTCTAAGATGCTGAAGGTTGTAGCAATGTTAAATTGAGAGAAAACAGGTTTAAAAAAAGAACACTTTTGGACTAGATAAAAGGAAAGTACCAGTAAATACATAAAATCAGAATTTGGACAGATTATGTTTTACTATGTGTTGGTATGTGTAATGCATACATGTGTGTGAAAGTGTGCTCATTTGTGTGTGAAGAGATTGACTTAGGCCTCATCCTCTATCAGTACCTTTCCAGAGATCTGGGGATATGAGCTCAGGAAAGTACCAATTGCTGATCAAACACTTTACCCACCAAGTCCCTTCCCTAGACCCCAGGACCTATTTTCTAACCACGGTGCAAAGAAGTCAAGTTTTTAAAAATCAGAACTTCCTAAATATATAAAAATGTCTACTAACAAAAAAATGGGTCAAAACACAGTTGAGAAATATAGTAGACTATTAGACAGAAACAATGAAAGAACTAGAAATGGCTATCTGGGGGAGCCCAAAATAGGATGCTTCCGGTTTAAAAGAAATAGTCAATGCCCTCTGCTGTGAGAAAGTTGAGTCTCTCTTCCCCTCCTCTCTTTCCACACCACTTCCCTCTTCTCCTCTCTCTATTAAACCTCCTACACGTGCAAAAAAAAAAAGAGAGAGAGAGAAAGTTGAGAAGCAGCTGAAATTCCTTCTGGAATGTACACTCACCTCTCCACCATCTCAGCAGACAGCACCATCAGCTGTGTGACTGTGACAACCCCAAATCTCTGTGGCACCCTGGATTTCTCCCTTTCCTTGATGATGCTAACTTCAATATGAAATTTACATCTTTCAACTTGTCACCCCGCATCCTGAGGCCATCTTCTCTCACACGGACCACTAAGACATCCTTCTCTAGGCCAGGGCCATGAGTATTTTTCTTTTTCAGAATTGAAATTGATATTAAATCCCTGCCATGACGACTGTTCAAGGGCTTCCCAATGCACACATCTCACTAACACCTTATCCTCAAAGACTGTGTAGACAGAAAGCCACATGAGGTGCGCCATGCCTCTGATTCCAGTGTTTGGAAGGCTGAGGCAAGAGAGTAGACCAAAAAGACAAAAACCCTTGGGACTTATTTAACTCTCCCTGGATTATTTCAAAAATTTTTGTTGTTTTGTTTGTCTGTCTGTTTTATTCTTCTCTCATACATTACGTCCTGATGACTGTTCTCCCTCCTCCCAGCTCTGCCCCCTCCAATTTCCTCTCCCCCATATTCACTCCTCCTCTGTTTCCCTTTAAAAAAAAAATAGCTTCTCAGGGAAGCTATTGAACTGAACATTGCATAACAAGCTACAATAAGGCTAGGCACAAACCCTCAAACTCAGTAGGAGGCATTTTAACAACATTTGGAAAAGACAAATTATATTTTAAATTTATATTAATAAATATAGTTATTTATTGTATATTAATATACATTGTATATTGATAATTGTATGTCAATAAATATACAGCATATAAATTTTATATTAAAATTTAAATTTCTGGATTTTCCTGAAATTTTTAAAACAGTCAACACTGGAATCATGCTTCCATATGACAAGCCACCCTGAGTGGCCTCTATTACCTCGTCTTATTTCCAGAACTGAGTCTTGAAACCAAAAGTTTTGGGTTTTTTTTTTTCTTCCCAGCTTCATTAAGATATAATTGACAAAAAGTTTCATACAATTATGGTTTATGACATGAGGCTTTGATACGGGGGTTAAACATAAAATGACTAAATCAAGCTCATTAACTTAATCTGCCACCTTGATTTGCTTGAAATTTTAACAGACCACTTACAACCTACTTTTTCTAATACAGATATCCAGAATTGATTCTGTGTAGCAGAAACGTTGCACATTTTGACGGACTTCTCTCCACCATCCCTGTCAGTCAGCCCTCACCCCAAGGTGCACAGTCTCCTTTCCATGTCACATCGTGAATATGTTTCTAAACTTACGTTTATTTCACGACAGGAAAAAATAAAACTTACATGGAAATGGCCTCTTGGACACTTGGCTTATACTATATTCTCCAAGCTCACTTGAAAGGAACAACATCTTTGGTTTCCCATAATGCACTACACAGGTGCTTTATGTATTATTTGGCATTGCATACAAAAGGAAAACTTTGACGATTAAAAAAATTTTCACTTTTCATCTCGATTTATCAATTCGAGAGAAGAAAGGGGGAGATGGATAGAGGAGAGAAGGGAGGAGGGGGAGGGGGAGGGAGGAGGAGGGAGAGAAGAAGCAGGGAGAAAATGAATACTTATAAAGTGCTGTCTCACACCTGAAACTGTGTTTAGCACATTAGGACACTGAAAATGAATGTGGAAAATAAAAAGAGTCCTTTAAAGGCTGAAAATTTAGTCACAGAAACAGAAAATATAAGACAATTAGAAAATTGTTAGTATGTATACTTTGTATATACAAGGCTAATTCAAAAAGTGCAAGCCCGGTTTATAAGATGAAGGAGAAGTCATGGTTAGTAAAGGTGACTGAAAGTACATTAGCATCCCCAGGTGTATAGACATGCTAAACCAAAAGTACAGAATGGACAGAAAGGAGACAAGAGTGGAGCCTATTACTTGACATATGACAATAGCCATCTGCTGGCTAGCAGGAAGGTAGTATGCAATATAACAATGGGCTCCGTGTATCGTACACACATATGCTCATATCATTTACATGTATGATCACTAGCATGGCTGCTAGTATGTACTGGCACAATGGTCTATTATCCACAGGCTTCGAGCCCCTGGCAAATGGAGATCATATCATCTGTGACTCACCTAGGTCACTTAAGGCATCTTCAAAACTCTCCCTACACAGAGAGCAGAAAGAAGGGACACAACAACACATTGTCTCGAGAGAGAGAATGCTCTGTAAAGTGGCTGTGTTAAGACTCTTAAGACAAAAATTACATGTATTCTGCTGCGCCATAAGGTTAGTAGATGAAGAGCTTTTATCCGGGATTTAGACAGGATGAATAAAGGTGTTAAATGATTTGCCCATGCCTTGTTTCTGGCTAAATTTCAGGTACCTCTCTATAATTATTCAGCTTTTCAGGTGGCATTGGAAATGTCTCCCCCTGTCCTAGCGTATCGTTCCCATTGTCTTCTCCACTCCTACTGTGGGGCTAATAGTACCTGATAGTAGGCTACAAGGGTGTCATTAGCTGTTCTCTGACTCTATCAGCTCACCTCTTGCCAAAGAAGAGCTTCAAAACAGTTGGCTAGAACTTTCCTATTTGATTTCTTTTTTTTTTTTTTTTTTTTTTTGGCTTTTTTTTAACTTTAGCCTGCTCAAACTTTCCTTCACTAAAGCTATATATGTATAGGAAAAAAACATTGAAATTGCAGATTCTCTGACAGTCAGTCAATCCCTGTGTAATGGGGTAACCTTCACTGCCAACTTGAATGAGTTTGGAATCACCTTGAAGTCACATCCAGAGAACTTTAACAAAAAAAGACCCACCTTGAATGTGGGTATCAACCCTCCCAAGGGTCCTGAAGTAAAGGTAGATAGGGAGAATTTCTGTTGGGGGAGACTTGAGCACCATCATTAATTGCCCTTCTTCTGACTGAACACAATCTTACTGTCATGCCTACCTCCTAGATCGAGCTGAATCCCACATCTTGACCCATGAGCCAAACACAAATCCTTCCCTTAAATTACTTCTGTCAGATAGTTTGCCCAAGCAACGAAAAACAAGTAACTACCATACCACATAAATAAAAGTACAGATATTTACGTTTTATTAAAATAAACCTACAAGTCGAGAAAGGTGAATTTGAGGGTCAACTCTATCATTAACTTGTTATTTAATCACGGGTTCATATTCCGAACAGATCTGGATGAAAATACTGTCTGTGCTGTCTAACACTGAGGAAGTTTCTTAACTTCTCCGATCCACCTGTAAATAAAAAGACTACTGTGTAACTCACTGAGTATTATGACAATCAGGTGGATTCACTTGTGAAAAGCAATTATCGGTCCTTCAATGCAGGTCATATTCAATTAGCTTCCTAGCCTGTAAACAGGAAAGATTGAACGAGATGACTTTTAAGGTCTTGTCCGATACTAACATTTTATGTTTTTTT
>JADRCC010134972.1:0-11062 GCA_019843855.1 Hylomyscus alleni
TGTTTTGTTTGTTTGTTTTTGGTAGCAGCTTGTATGCTTAAGCAGACATACTGGCATTGATGATCAAATGGGAAAGCCACTGGGCTCTGACAGGCTTCCTTATGTTGTTGTATTGTTGCTATGCAATCCTCTACCCTCACCTAGCACTGTATGTGATATGGCATAGGTTGAAGTGTTGAGGAATCATGTCTATCTGAGGTCAGATTCTATTCTTTCATGTTTAAAATTGTTCTAAATATTTCCAAACAAAGTGACACACTATTTTCTGCTCAAGCCATGTTTTAGCCTTTGTGTTGTGAAAGAGAAATTCCCTTATAGACTCAAGTATTGGAACATGTGGTACCTAGTTGGTGGCACTGTTTGAGTGTGGTGGCATGGAACCTTTAGGTGGTAGAGCCTTACTAGAAAAGGAATGTCACTTGTGTGGGCTTTGCGAGGTTATAGCCTCACATCAATTCTAATCATCTCTCTGTGCTTCATGTTTAATGATGTGATCTCCCAACTTCCTGTTCCTACTCTTCCTGCTCCCAAACCTATCACAATAGACTCTGGTCCTCCTAGAACCATAAACTAAAATAAACTCTTCCATAAGTTCCTTGTGTCCGTGGTGTTTTACTACAGCAATAGTAAAATAACTAATACAGGCATGGAGTTGCATGGTAGAAGCATTTTATCCTTGTCTGGTGTCTCAGTGTCAACTCCATTTACTCCTGTGCCCTCTTAATACCAATATTGATTTTCCTAGCATTCAAATTGTTTACCTTTTTCCCAGGGATTTTTTTTTCAATTTTCATTAATAAGCTAAAGTACAGAAGAAAATTCTTGATACCATTGAACCTTCCACTAAAGGAAAAATTAGTATGTGCTTAGAGTACACATAATTGATGACTACCTCAGCAGAGAGAACAAACATAACATTTGCTTTGTGGGTCACTGGAATAAAACTCTTTGCTCTCATATTCCCAAACTCACTTGAAAATGAAAAAGGACATTGACTTTCAAGGTTGCCATCTAAAGAGATTTTCAGAACACCAGTGTTCCACCATGAATACATCTGTTTCATCACAATAATGATGTCAGGGAAGTCTCAGGTCATAGCCCTCTGCCATAGTCCTGCCTACAGAAAACATTAAGGCAATAGCATCCCATGATCTGAACTTACTTAGACAGATATGTTTGGAACTTCTACTTTGTCTGTATGCCTTATTTGATGTTTCTAACAATACAAAATTCTTTCTAAGAAAAGGGAGATTCAAGCTATATATTCTCACTTCCCTTTATCTGAAGATAATATCTAGATACCTCCCTCAGTGTTTTAAGCACATCTCCTTCAGAGCCCCACATTATTAACCTTTAGGATACAATTGCATCCTAAGTTCCTACATACTTAGATAGCCACCTAGCTCTGGCCTGCCAACTTTTCCAAACTCAGCTAGAACATGCCCATCAACCTAATCTATCTTTTGGGCAAACAATTTCTTGAGGCCTCACTTTTGCACGCTGGACTGATGTTCAAAATACTTTTGACAATCAATCAAGACTGAACTCTGGATAGCTGGCCTTCCTCTATGCTCTGTGATCCCTTTGAAATTATGAAGCCCAGCTTGGTTACCTTTTCCCAGTGTTTGCTCTTCCTTTACTTTGTGGTCAATACGGAAACGTGTAGACTATTCTATAAGGGTGGTAATATCCCAAATCCTTTCCATTCATATCTAACATGATCTGGACCAAATGCTTTGTTTGAAATCACATTGCCCTTAGTGTATAGCAAGGAGATGGCTGACCCATGGTTCCTGTGCCTCCTCAAAGCAGAACTACCCTTCATGTTGAGATCATAGCTATAATCTGAAGCATGGTTTCTTTCTTAGCTGCAATGCATCTTGTCAACTGAACAGTTTCAACTTATTATACACAAGAGTGTATTGCGTTGTCTAAATTTTAACTAGTCTCCATATTGCACTAAATAACTCCATAGTTATTTAGTAACCACAATATCCCCAAGCTCAAAACAAAGGCTCGAAATATAAACCCTTTTCATATTTAAGCAACAAGCTTACAGAGTAAGTCTTTATCTTAAGCTCCAAGGTTACTGGGAATCTCCCACTTCATGTCTCCCAAATACTTCAAACTTGGCATTCCTTGACTACAGGTATTCTTTGGTCATAAATTCTTGTTTTCTTCTCTTCCTGAACTCTAAAAAGCCCTTCTTTTTTAAGATAAATTTCAGATAACATTTCCTCTGAAACTTTTCCTGGCAGGCCTTGTCTTTTTTTTTTTTAAAATTCAGAAGAATGTGTCCCCATGTTTTTTAAGCATATGTTTCATATGATCCAGAAAATTATTTGTGATAACCACATTTCTTGTTTTGTGAGTCAGTTCATTAAGTATACTGAAGATCAAAGTAAGCAAACAAATAAAAAGAACTGATGATAGACAGATAGCTAACAGAACATGTAGGTAGGTAGATAGATAGATAGATAGATAGGTAGATAGACAGACAGATAGATAGATAGATGAAAGAAAAAATAAAGAGAGAAAGAGAGAGAGAGAGAGAGAGAGAGAGAGAGAGAGAGAGAGAGAGAGAGAGAGAGAGAGAGAGAGAGAGAGGAGAAAAGAAAGTTGGGCCCTCAGAACATCCAAAAGAAACCCACTGAGGAAGCTCCATTGAGGCAGTCTGCTGGAGTTCACTACTGAGAGTCTGAGCCACAGCAGAGAGTTGCCTCAGATGAGGCTTTCAAGTAAAAGAACAAACATCAGCGGGTAGACATCACATCATCAGATCGTCCATAACGTCCAGCAGAAACCATCTCGGAAGTTGAGGCAGGGAGCTCAATTTCTTGGTTGAACTTTCTCTCCATACATGAGCTCCTCATAGCTCAACTTCCAGCTTCTCCTTTCTTTTATAAACATTTCTCTATCATAGGATAAGCAATAGTAACCTCTGTTGGAAGTGGTTGGCCATCTAGCTCTTCTCAAGGGAATGGTGTTTTAAATATTTGGTTGCTTTTCTGTTTTCTCTCTTCCCTGTCTGAGTTGAAGGTATCAACTGCAATATTCCTGTTGCAGGAATATAAAAAATGAATCCACCCATCAAACTTTCCCACCAGGCCCGTTCTTGAGCTGGTGTTGACTGACATCACCACTTCCTGGTGGGCTCTTATTGTTCTCTTCTAGTTATTAAAAACATCTCGCTCACATACACACCCCCACAATCATTCATCTAGATAGCACCTAAGACCCCGTAAGTAAAGCATGACTCCTAAGGCCTTAATATCCAGTCAAATTTATATAATAATAAGATCACAATTTGCATGATGCCAATACAATAATTTCAAAACCAAATAATAAAGACAATATTCTAACCCAATTAATCTATTTTGTAAAACCTTTGCTTGGTTGTATAACCTTGTGTGGTCTGGCTCATCCTCATCGCCTGCCTCCGTGATAACGACCTCCCTCTTCCTGCTCCTGTCCTCTCTCCTCCTCCAACTCTAGCTCCACCTCTCTATTCCTGTCCAATCCCAGGCCTGTTACTGCCCTAATGTGATTGGACAGAGAAAATGCTGCAGCACGTCCCCATACTGGAGGCCTTTAAGGGCACTTTGAGTTGGCAAACAGGGTTGGGAGTGCAATTCTGATTCTAAAGCCAGTTTCTCAATGAGTTCAAATAACTCCACCATTCCCCACTATAATGTCCTTCACACCAGGCCTCTATGGGTTCTTGAGTCTGTGCTTACAACAATATACAATGCGTTATATTTTATCCTCACTTGTCTATGTTCTTTGAATGCCAAGGCCAATACCACAGCTGTTCCTTCCATATAGCCACAAGTCAGGATGTGTTTCTGTAATCTTTTACCATGTGCCAGATGCATGCCCTATGGGAAAGATTGAGCAATGCACAAGAAGGGTGTTGTGGTATATCCAAGTACTGGGGAAACAACAATCGGTGCATTTCTGAGCATGCAAGGCTACAATGGTCTATATACTAAGTTCCAGGTAAGCCATGGCTACATAGTAACATCCTATCTGAAAAAAAAAAATTAAAACAGTAAAAGGTTTTAGCCTACATAAAAGATGTTCCATCCCAACAGGAAAGACACATAATAAAGAATCTATATCAAAGTATATTATCTCAGAAAGTGGCAAAGAGAAGCTTTCAAAATGTTGGTAAAGGAAACCCCTTTTCCCTCAAATCAAATCCTCATAAACATAAGACAGAAGATATTGCACAATTCTAATACTCATAACAAGGACATATTTTATTATAGGCCATGAGTTTACGTGAAGTCTTGAGAAAGTAATGATAGTTTCTGGGTATAAATTCCACTTGGTGTCTGAAGTGAGCAAGGGGGATTCTCAGCTCTTGCCAAATGCTTCATTTGTAGGAGTTTGGGTCTATTGGTTTTCTTTTTTTACTGAGTTATGGTATTTGCCAAACCAAAATTTAAAAATGGGACTGAGATATACTGGCCTCAGCTGAAGAAGACAGAATTCTAGTCAGGGAAAAGAAAAGCCTTCCAGCCAAAACTAAACACACTTTATTAGTTGCCTCATTCCAGAATGTTGAACAGCTCTAGCCTGAGAAAACCAAGGTCTTCAGAGTCAGGACAGCTTTAAAAAGAGGAGAAAGATGTTAATTTATTTAGGAGTTTGATCTGAATCCAAGTTGGAAAAGAAAACCTAAAAGCTTTTAGGATAATAAACTTGGTAATAAAAAAAATGCTGCTTTCTTTCTCATGGGATGAGCCAGGCTCTGTGTGAAATTTATTCTAAAATCTTTAAGATTTCACAATTGGGACAGGACAGGTGTTTTTAAGTGGTCCATTTCATACTCCTATCGTTTTCTGCAAAATACTCAGTTTAAGTTGTGCATGTTGCTTGCTAAAGCTCTATTTCAGAAATTCCTGTGTGGACAAATGAATTCTACTGGCAGGGAGTTCTGAAATACAAAATACATCCAAGGAAATTTGAAATCACTTAGGTCTTAAAATAACAAGAAATGTGATTTCTGGGGAAACTTAAATTCTTAGGTTGTAATAATGGACAGACATTAATCTGAATGGAAGATTTCAAGGGTTAAAACATGGCTCCCCACCTATTAAACCAATACTCTTCCCTTTATAGCTTAAAGAAGATGTGGAATACTGATCTTGGTTTGTCTTTACACATAATGAAGGAAGGAAGAAAAGTAAGATTAAAGGCTTTTTAAAGGGAATCTCCAGGTTACTAAAAAACTTAAATTCAGACCCTTACAGCTTTTTTATTTATATACCTTGCACCAATGTCAAAATTAATTATAAAAATGTATCCTATTACTCGAACTATTCATTGTATGATAATTTAAAGTCAACAGAAGCAAACAAAGCATATTGTCTCTCTGTATAACCAACAAGGTTTGCCACACTGAAATGTAAATTTGGAGAACAGAAATGGTCTTTTTTGATGTCTGATATTCATCTTTCTCTATTCACATGAGCACATTTTAAATTCTCGTAGTTTTCCAAGTATGTTGTGTGGTTTTCTTAAATCTTAACCTTGTTGAGAACTTCGCACATAAGCACTGCATCTACAACACTCCCATCTCTTCTCAACCCCAATGCTTCTTGTGCTCCTTTGCCCACTTTCTCCCAAATTCATGACCTCTCGTGCTTTAATTATTATCGTTGTATATATGAATTTACATCTTTCTGAGTCCATTTAGCATTGACTGTATGTACAAGTTTCTAGTAGCCATTGATTGCCTGTAGCTCTTCATCTAGGGATGGGAACTTGCAAGATCTCCCCAGTGCACACTGGTATATCCATTACAGTTGTCATTGTGCAGGTCTTTGTATGTGTGTCTACTATGGTACACGTTGCCCCTCTGCCTTGTCAAATCCGATATCTTTCTGCAGGACTTCAAAGCCAGAGCTCTGGTGAGCTAGACAACTGTAGTCCTCTGCAACTGAACTGATCTTTGGCTCTTGGTTTCTTGAGATAGGATCTTGCCATGTAGCACAGGATAACTATCTTATTAGGGTTTTATTGCTATGAATAGACACCATGACCACTACAACTCTTATAAAGGAAAAGATTTAATTCGGTCTGGCCTATAGTTTCAGAGGTTTAGTCCATCGTCATCATGGCAAGAAGCATGAAAATGTACAGGCAAACATGATGATTGAAAAGGAGCTAGGAGTTCTTCATCTTGATCCACAGGCAGCAGAAGGAAGACTGAGACACATTTCTCCAACTAGGCCACACCTACTCCAATAAAATTACACCTCCTAATAGTGCCACACCCTATGGGCCAAGAATTCAAACATGAGTCTGTAGAGGTTATCCTATTCAAATCACCACAGTAGCAGTAAGTATACTATCACACTCAAATTCCCCTTCCATAACCCATTTTGGGGATCAAACCCAGGATCCTACACTTGCTAGGCAAGAACATTACCCCTACCCTCAATGCTACATCTTTTCAATAATCAATTCTATGGAAAATGGCCTTCTCAGTCCATCTTTCTCTGTCTTCTCAGAAAAGCCTATGCGATTATCTGTGCTAATTGACTGTGATTGTTTTGTTGCCTACATATGGTGCTGGGGCTCAAATCTGGGATCCTGTCCATGCTAGTCAATATTTTTTATGCCTTGCTGATAACTTATACTATTTAATTTAAAAACTACCTTCTCTAGCTGAGCACAATAACAAACATTAGTTTTTACTCGTCTTTTATTTCTAATTCTGTTGGTCCTTCTAGCAGAATAAGTGTTAAACAAAAGTGACAAGAACAAAAAGTAGGCTTGGAAACTTCAGATCTTGAGCAATGCTCAAGTAGTAGGCCTATCAACCAAATGATCGAGGACACACCTTTCTGTTTCGAAGAATCCTTATATTTTGCAGGATATAAAGAGAACACAAGTTAAATTTTTAAAGGTAGCAATTACTGAAGTAAGTATAGGTATATTTACTATATTACTTTTAATTATGTATCTATGTTTGTATATGAGTATACATACTTGAATGCAAGTACTTATGGGGGCCAGAAGATAGTGACAGATCTCCCAGAGCTGGAGTGACAGGTCATCCTGAGCATCGTAATGTGGGTGGCGGGGACTGAATAAATGCTCTTAACCACCAGAGCATCTTCCCAGCCTGCACTACTCAGATTGAAAAAGAAATAAACTAATTTCATGAATCAATCAACAACTTGAAGAAACAATTTTCAGAACAATTAATACCTGTAAAATTTCTATCAACATGAAGAAAAAAATTTTAAATGACATAATTTATATCCTGTAATCAGAGACTAATGTACAGTGGTGCCTGACTCAAAGCCATATATATATATATATATATATATATATAATAAATGTTGGTATTGTTGCTTTCTATCGCATGATGGTTCATAATAGCCACTACATTTTCTTTTTTTTCTTTTTTTTTTTTTTAAAGATTTACTTATTTATTTATTATATGCAAGTACACTGTAGCTGTCTTCAGACACACCAGAAGAGGGCGTCAGATCTCCTTATGGATGGTTGTGAGCCACCATGTGGTTGCTGGGATTTGAACTCAGGACCTTCAGTAGAACAGTCAGTGCTCTTAACCGCTGAGCCACCTCTCCAGCCCGCCACTACATTTTCTAAAGCTCCATTTTGCTTTCTGTCTTATGTGCTTGCACATCCCTGTGCTTTTTCAAAAAATGTTCTCATAAACAGGAACATTGTTTTGCTCAAGAAAGAATTTAGGAAGGAAGTGACACACAGATGTGGGAGCTAAGCTTTGAAGTTCCTGTATTGTTTTCCTGATGAGGATCACAATAATCCTCAAACGAAGACATGAAAGTATTACACCTTATGGCCCCTATTCTAGGCCACAGTACACAGGGCTATACCTAGTACCGTTGACTTTCAATCAGTATAATACATAGAGCAACAGTGAAGCTTGCTCTATATTTCAAAGTGTACTTGTTCTCATCTCTCCATCACTATCCACCTGATACTGACTAGGGAGTGGTTATTTGAGTGGGATGCGGGGGACAAAAACAGTATCATGAATCTGTCCAAGGTATGAAGTCTGTGAACCCGAAGTCCAGCCTTCCAGATAAGATGTGCCTACTTGCACAATAGTAGTTTCACTGTGGTAATGGTGACTGCCTGCTCTGCAATTGAAGTGAGACCCATGGGATGCCCCATGCATAGTTCTATAAGCCAAAATAATAAACCAGGCTTGGAGATATGTATACCAGGCAGGGGACCTAATAATGTTTACCTAACCTACCTATAGTGGTTGAAACAAGAATGGTCCCCATGGGCACACATATTTGTGCATTTTGTTGCCACCTAGTGTGAACTGTTTAAGAAGGATTAGGAAATATGGCCATATTGGAGAAAGTGTGACACTAGGTGGTAGGCTTTGAGATTTCAAAAGCCCATGCTAGATCCCATCTTATCTGTGTTTCTGCCTATAGATTGTAGATCAGGATATAAGCTCTCAGCTACTGTTCCAGTGGCATGCCTGACTATCTGTCACTACACTGTCTACCATGACAGCCATGGACTAATACTCTAAAATATTAAGCACCCAGATAGATGGTTTTTTTTTTTCTAAAAGTTGCCCTGGTCATGGTGTTGCTTCCCAGAAAGTGAACAGTAGCTGAGATACTGTCGAAGCATCAAACTGCTTTCTAAATATCCATGCTTATAATCATAAGCAAAAGCTGATCCCAGCTTTAATCAAAGAAACCTCTACTAGATGAACTGTGGTGACCTGTGGCTGTCCAGGATAAAGAAGAAGAAATACTGTGGGCTTCTCTTTTAAAGGGGCATTCAAGCTATCCCTTCTAAGGTTCAGGGAACACCGTAAAAAAAGGGGCAGAAAGTCTCTAAGACTGGTGGTAAGTTCTATGGAACACCACCTCTAGACTCAACATAACTACTGCAATCATTAACTCACTACTACTATGTTTACCTGCAGTAAGCCCTAGCAATAGTCAGTCAAGGAATGGAAGGAGTTCATGGGGATCCAGTCCTTACCACCTAAATATTGGTTATTAATCGACTCTTGGAAAGAACAAGTCCTTGACTTCAATTATGTTTCCATTGCTGAGTCCAGCAGGCTCCAAAAGAACCACAGCCATTGGCTCAAAGACATCCTTGGGTAGTCTCAGTGGGTCACAAAATGGAAAACAATAGGCATGAATATGATGAAGATATTTGTGGAGAAGCTTCACTAGTTACTGATGGAATTATAAACTTGTGTGGCCACTATGGAAATCAGTATGAGTCTTCCTAAAAAGAAAATCTAAAAGTTGAGAGCTATGATAGCATTTGGTTGCACATCTAAAAGACTTTGAACCAACATTCCACAGAGATATTTGCATATCCATGTTTATAACTAAAGTATTCATGATAGCTAAGAAGGAATTCACCCTAAATGTACATCAACAGAGGCATGAATGAAAAAAAGAGCACTATATAGACAAAATTAAAGTCTATGCAGCTGTAAGAAAAGTTAAATATGATATTTGTAGGAAAGTGGATACAACTAGAAATCACCATGTTAAGTAAAATATGCCAGACTCAGAAAGAGAAATACTTCATGCTTTCTGTCATATACAGAATAGAGATTTACAGTAATGTGTGTGTTTACATATGCATTTCTGTAGATCACAAAACTAGAAAGGGGATCATGAGAGGGGAGGTAGAGATGACAAGGGAGACAGGGAGTGGAGAGGGTATTGGGACACAGGCAATAGGAAAATAGAACGGGGCCTGACTGGGGACAAAAGCAAAGCATCTGGAGAAGGGATGTGGTAAGAGGCACAGGACAGAGAGGGGACGCAGAGAGGGCAACGGGAATAAAGTAAGACAACGTGGATGAAGATGTTGGGATGCAGCCCATTACTTTGTATGCTAACCTAAAAACTATAAAACTAAAAGACCATGACTTACATGGAGACCATGGAGACCATATCACTACATCAAAACCATATATACTGGAATACAAGAAGTCAACAGTTCTGCCTCTCCAGCGAGGTCTACAATACTCTACCAAAGTATAAGTCATAATTAAATTACCACATCTAATTGCAGAGGATCAAGATACTTTATTTAACTTAGTTACCAACTTACTAAGACCCTCATATATCTGGTTACAGAAAAAGTACTATAGTCTTTTATTTGTACAAGGAATACATAAAGCTTGAAGATAAGGTAACAGATGGTCAATTATATATGTCTTTGTCAGTATGTTGATGCTTTTTGATGACAGGGGATCTCAAATATAAATACATGTGTGATTTGTAGAGCATCTCGAAATAACAAAACAGACTCCTAAGGCATGCAGTAAGTGAATATTATAGGATGGATCATATGCAAACGAACCCTAGGCTCAAAGCTCATTTTAATGCCCTGGCAAATCTGCCAGTAAATCCACGTGAGAATTTCAGAATGTAAAGTGACAATGGCATATTTTAGGCTTCTTTCCAGCTTAATCTAGGGTGTGACATTTCTGACCTACAAACTGAAATTCTTGGCATCTTATAAGCAAGTGTGTGTGTATGTGTGTGTTTGTGTGAATGTGTGTGTGTGTGTGTGTGTATACATGTCTGCAGAAGAAGACCTTCTGAGAATCAGAACCTCAGACCAGACCAGCCCCACACTTCAACACAGACTTTACCGTGAAAGCATGCCATAGATCAAAGCAAGGCAGGAAGCCCTGGCTGCACGATGCTGAGCCCAGGGACTATATATAAAGCAAGAAGTGATTTGGTGGGATAAAGGGGGAAGGGAAGAAGAAGTGGGAGGGGAGAAGGGGAGAGTGGAGTGGGAAGAGGAAGGCAAGGGAGGAAGGGGAGAGGGGGAGGAACTCACTCTAGAGAGTTCACTATGTATGTGCATAAATTTCAAAGTGCAGAGCTCCAATGACTTTTGTCCAAGAAAGATGAAGAGGATTGTGGATACAGCCAGACACCTGCACAAAAATCTGACAAGCAAAAGAGAACTAGAAACATCACCACTGGAACTGGGGCACAGTGGCTCAAGTTCCTTTCCAGGTCAAGTGTAGGATGGAAGA
>JADRCC010135000.1:0-12516 GCA_019843855.1 Hylomyscus alleni
TTTTTCCAGACAGGGTTTCTTTGTGTAGTCCTGGCTATCCTGGAACTAGCTCTATAGACCAGGATGGTCTCAAACTCAGTGAGCTGTCTCTTAGGGTTAAAGGCAGTAACCTCATTCCTGGCTAGATAAAATCATGTATGTTTGTAAAAATGCTGAAGTGTGACAAGGATACTTTTGTCACATGGATATTGTATCAAATAAATGAATTATGGATAATATTGTTTAAGTGTTAGTATACATTAAAGAGATAGGCACACACATTACCATAAAAGAATTTATAATGTAATTAGGAATGCCCAAGGTATATATGAAAATCTGGGGACTCACACAAATGTACATAAAATTCATCAACATGTTACAATCATAAGTATCAGGGTTATAATCATGACTGATATAAGTAATGATTATTATCTCCACTTCCAGGCTGAGACACTGAGGACAAATGAATAGATAATTTGATTGCCCTATTTACTTTGGTTGCACTGGAAGAATGGCACACTATGAACCCTAGCTTTATGCACTGGGGTTCAGAGAATGTTCATGGGAATTGGTGCCATCTAAACCATATAGGTCCAGAAACAGGTAGAGCTCACTCAAGGAAGAATGTTCTAGTCATTCGGAGAAAAGGCCTTATTTTCAGGCCTGGAGCCTAAAGAGAGCAGAACATATTCAGTAACTGAAATTACTTCAGCATGGCTACTGTGCAGAATTCCAAGGAGGGCTATTGTGAAATATTAGGCTGGAGAGAGAACCAGGAGACAGATTGTAAAGAGCTTTTTAAACCCAAGTTAAAGACTTTAGAGGTCAGTGGGAGCCATTCAAGAGATTTTGGCAAGGCGATGACATGGTTGAATTTTCACTCAGAAAAACCGTCCTGGCTGTGAAAGAAAGCATGAATTGAGGGGTTAAACCACTAACAGGAAGGAGATCTATTACGGAATTGAAAGCCACAATGTGGTGGCCTGAATAGTAATGGAGGAGCGTTTCTGTATATAGGAGGTAGACTTGTGATCTAAGCCTTAGTGGCTTGTGGATTGTAAACTTGGATAGCAGAGCTAGGTAAAATGTACAGTTCTGAGGAGAACTATAAAAACAATATTAGCAGTTGAAAGCATGGAAAGGTTAAGATAGAACAGTAACAGGGAGAGAGAGGGAGGGAGAGAGAGAAAGAGGGGGGGGACAGAGACAGAGAGACAGAAAGACAAAAAGGAGAGGTGGGGAAGTCATTTAGGACAGAGATGAACAACCAAGAAGAATGAGTATAAAGGCATGGCTAGGACTTCAGTAGGAAAATCCAAGATGTTGTAGTGCCGCGAGAAGAAAAAAGGGATTTGTCATTAAGGTCAGATGGTGTTGGTGATAGTGCCCATCGTATACAGCAACAAAGAGAGCCTTAATAACTTTGGTGAAGGTAATGAATGCACTGAACAGCTTAAAAATGAACCAAAAGTGTGATGGATGGCATCTGCCTGTTCTTACAGACCCTTAGTTATAAAGGGAAGGAAAGAGGGGTTTCATAAACAAGAGATGAATGAGGAATTAAAGATTATTGGCTTAAGAAGAGAGGATAAAAATGGGCAAGGTGTGGGCAGGTGGCCTAGACACTTCCCTGCTATTGCAGTGTCAGAGAGAAGGATACATACAGGTTCTAGGTAACTGACTGCTCTTCCAGAGGTCCTGAGTTCAATTCCCAGCAACCACATGGTGGCACACAACCATCTGTAATGGGATCTGATGCCCTCTTCTGGTGTGTCATATATGGTATTCATATACATAAAATAAATAATTTTTTTAAAGGAGACATTGCTGAGCACTATTTCCAAAGTGGGAATGTTTTAAAGGTGATTAGGTCTAGGGTATGGCCATTTATATAAATGACAATGTCAGTTAGCTGTGAATTGTCATGGAGGTATAATAGAAAGTTAAGTTATTGAGAAGCTAGGGTTATATATAAGTCATGCATGCTAATATTAAAATCACTCCAAATTGGGGACAGAATTAAGAAACACTGAATGACTGTAAACCTTGGCCACTAAGGTTCTTTGGGGACAAAGATGTTCAACCCATAGATTCTCAGGAGCAGGTGGTACTATAGTCAAGGAACTATTGGTATGTCGTCACATAGAAATGTAAGCGCCCTAGAAGTGAAATTATTGAGAAGAATCAGGTAGGTTCATTTTCTTTTCATATTGAGATTTCCAAAGCTTAACACAGAACTGGGCAGAGAGTAAGGCTTTCTGTTTTCATAGAATGAATACATGGATGAAAGCCAGTGGAAGATTCCATTGCCTTACGAGCTTATAGCCTGAAGTTATCATTTTCAGGTCTATAGCTGCCAAGTTTAAGTAGTTAATAAAAGGCTCCCCATGCCTAGGATTTCCTTGGGGACCTGGTTAATGAACCATAGCAGGCACAAAGGAGTTTGGGGTGGGGTGGAGTCAAGGGGCTGAATAGAGAAAGTCTTCTGTCTTTTTTTCTTCTCTTGACCCTGCCCCATCCCAGAGATACTGCTTTCCTTTGATAAAAAGGAGAATTATGAACTGGTTATTATAAAGTGCTATAGCATATTCCTATAAGATCCCAAAAGTTCAAAAGAGGTAACCAGCTGTTTCAGGTTATACTATGACAAAACTCAGAAATAGACTGTCTCTAATGTCTCATAACTATTATCCCTTTCCATAACTGCATGGGAACCATTTGAACATTATTAAGTTTTTATGGTGAAAGAGTCCTATTCATTGGCTTTTATTTCTGTGTATGTAAAAATTTTTGATAAACACTAGGGAAGTGGAAGAGTTAAGATATTGTAAAAAAAAATATGTTAGCCATTTGAGGTGATAACCTTGTAATAAACTTAAACTCTGAATGTAGGATGATTTTGTTGAATTTCACTTTTAAGCAGATTTGAAATTCTCAGCATTTCTTTTCAGAACTTCACTCTTATTTGAAAAAAAAATCAAGGATAGCAAAATTAGAGTGTATTTATCTAAATTAGGTACTGAATTCTTAAGAATGCATGGATAATGCCTTGCAGACTATGGCCCCATGTGCAATTGGAACAGAGTGAGAAGTTTTGCCAATCCATTTACTTTTGAAAAACATGTGTGGTCCAATTCCTTAGTGAGTTTTCAATAGGTGATTTAAGAACTTCCTCTAAATTTTGTATTTGCTTAGGTTTATCTTCTCGTTCTTTTTTTATTTCTATGCCTGCAGAAGCCTGATAAAGAGCTATTGTCCTTGGTCTAAAGCAAGTGAAACTTGCCCTGGCTAGTTTTTCCTACCAATGTCTGCTTCTACTATGTCTTACATTAATGGAAATTAGTGATGTTATCTCAATGATTTCTTGATGCCAGTGAAAAGATTGAATTACAGATGCCTTGGAAAACATACTTAGCTACCTCTATAAAGCAAATTGATTTTAAAAACCTTTCTATCAAAGTTCAATATTGCAAAAAGACCAAATAACACATTTTATCTACTATAGATAGAGAATATCCTACTTATGTTATGAGTATCACCATTGGCTTAGAATGCCCCTCAGTTTATAATCACTGTTAGTGTTGCGTGGTCTGTATAGTGCTTTTCTGGGCATTGTGAGTAAGTAAAAGTTAAAGTTGATAGAACCGCAAAGATAAATTGGAAATCTTACTAAGAAGGATTTGTGAGCTGGTTTATATGGCTGAGAGCTTGGGGGCAAGTATGAAGAAGACAATGCAGGCTTCTCCTTTCTTCCATCGTTCTGATGACACTCCATAAGTGTGTATTCTCTATAATTAAAAAAGATTACCAAATCTCAAGAGTGGAAGAAAAACTGCACTTAACAAAGCAGGTATACTTAGTTTATTTTTATGTGTGGGGATTGAAGAGAACCGCAGGCCTAAATAGATGACAGTTGATAAATGTGACAACTACTTTCCATGCAAGAAAAATCTGAGAATAATTTGCCTCTATTTAGGAATGAAATCCTAAATTATAGTCATGTGGTACAGTATAGAATTGTCTGAATAAAGCTGAAACTTCTGCATTTTCTTTACTAAGACGAATAAAGTGAAAAATGTGCTTTCTTCTATGTAAATGGACCTTACCATCTAATAGTACACTAAAAGTGGCTGAAGGAGGCATTAGGCAAGGTTCCATTGGTATTGAAGACTCACAGGAACCCACAATATCATGGCTTATACACCTACACTCTATTCCCATAAAATGCTACCACACAGTAGCATTAAATGCAGGATCTGGATCCTCGACAATACACTGCGTCACAGGAAGGGCTCCGAAGAAACAGGAGAATGATGTTGTTCCCCCCATCTACTTTTTAATATACATACAGTATTTTTCATGTAAGGTGGAAGGCATATCTCTGTTAGCTAAGAATTTAAAATATCTTGAAGACATGGCAAATAATGCTTTTAAAAGTATGTTACTTTACAGATGTCAGCACGTCAAAGAGAAAGAGGTATGGTGCTAACACCCATATATCTTCCAGGATAAGGACTGGGGTCTTGTTGTAAGTCTCTCTGATGTCCTTCAGTTGCAGAACAGGAAAAGAACTGGTTGGTCCTCAGTTCTAATGTTGTGATATCAAAGAGTACTTTGTAGGCTCCATTATCCAGCAAAGACTAGTTTTATTTGCCCATTGTTCTAGGTACCTTTCCATATTTGTCATTCTTTCTGGAACTGCATACATTCAAAGTATTGTTCTCACACTAGGACTAACAACCCTTTCATCAATTAACCTTTACTATTTAAGAGTAAATTCTAGCTGGTTATGCATTCCTAAGACCAGTTTCTGGAGTTTACAAGTTTCTTTCTGAAAAAGTTAGTTCTTTCAGAGTTTCAGATTTTCTACTTGCTTTGAGCATATTGACTCTCCTCCCTCACTTCTTCCCAAGTCTGTTCATTCTTTTTCTACCCATGCAACATTGTGTGTTGTGTGATTTTTTTCCTTCCTTCTTTTTTATAACTCTTTTTATTTTTTTTTGGTTTTTCAAGACAAGGTTTCTCTGCCTTGGCTGTCCTGGAACTCACTTTGTAGACCAGGCTGACCTCGAACTCAGAAATCTGCCTGCTTCTGCCTCCCAAGTGCTGGAATTAAAGGTTTTTTTATAACTCTTAAGTGTAATTTGTGATGCCCAAATATTCTTAGATGTATGGTCTTCCATTGGACTGTGGAAGACCCAGAGAAAAATGTCTCTCCTCCCAGTAGCTAACAATTTGACATTCATTCCATAGCTAGAGGTGGGATTGAGTGCCCAACTCTCATTTCTATGCCTGGGTTAGGTCTGGGTTAAGCTTACAAAAGTTTTGTGCATGCCGTCACAATCTCTGTCAATTCATATGTGTGACTGCCCTTCTGTGTCTCAGAACGTGTTCCTGTGTAGTCATCCATTTCCTCTGAGTCTAGATAATCTTTCTGTACTTTCTTTGGCAATGATCCCTGGACCTTGGGAGAAGGAGTACAATATATATCCCTTAGGATTGAGCATTGTGTAGTCTCTTATTCACTGTACTTTGTCCATTTGTGGGTCTCTATGTTAATTACTATTTACTGCAAACAGAATACCCTCAGATGAGGGTTAAGAGCTGCACTGATCCATGGGTATAACGAAAAGCCATTAGAATTTAGTTTAACAATATGTTAGTTTAGCATCATAATGGTAATAGGTTCTCTCCTAGAGCCTGTGTTCTGCTTAGTCATAATTTCTTGACCTGATAGTAGTATAAGGTATGACTTTTTATCATGTGGAATAGGACTTAAATCCAATCAGAAAGTGGCTCATTACTCCCATGATGTTCATACCACTATTGCACCAGTGGGCATATTTTTCCAGGCCACAACTTGAGTCCTAGAACATCACATCAAGCTGCTATAGACATGGAAGCTTCATCCCTTACTGGTTAGCTGTCATAGTGCTGAAGGTGCTATGCAAGCTACCAGAAGAGGAAAGTATTCACCTATCATATCCAGGTACAAACCCTGGAAGTTACAAGTGTCTTTTATTTCAACTCTCCCAGGACTTTAGTCTACCAAAGGTATTGTTGCTGTTAAGAGAAACATTGAAGGAACTAGAAAGGGCCAGCTAGATGGATGAGCCAGTAAAGGCACTCGTAGCCACCCATGCCTGATGACTGACGTTTCATCCTGGGGAATTACTTAATGGAAGAAAAGAACATCTGTGATCTCCACACATGTACTATGTGTGGCACAGGCATTACCTACTTGACTATATTAAATAAATGTACTAGTATTTTAAAAAGAAAATAAATTGATACACAAAAAATTCTTCTCTCCCAGGCTAAAATCATAAGACTAATAGTCACTCCTAAGTGGAATGTAGCTTTGGAATGCCATAAAAATGTCCATGATTCACATCAGACTTCTGAGTTTCATTCTTGCTATAATGAGAACAGAGATTGGGCTCTTGTGCCCTCTCGGCAACCAAACCTTTATGACATCTTGAGTTAGGCTTGATACTGGAAAGAAATAGTCCATCAATGCCTATGGAATGTATGTATTTAAGTTTCAATACTTAATTTTCTTGTATTTGCAGTAGTATTAGTTTGATTTCTGTTACTGTGACAACCACCATGGCCAAAAGCTACTAGGGGAATTGTTTCATCCTTAAACTCCAAGATCATAGCCCACTACTGAGGTATGAACTCAAGGCAGGAACTGAATCTGAAGCCATGGGGGAACACTGCTTACTGGGTTGATCTCAATGCCTTGCTCAGTGTGCTTTGCTTTTTTTGTACATCCCAGGACCACTTGCCTAGGAATGACACTGCTCCCAGTGGGCTGGGTTGCATCACATTAATAAAGGAAATTCACCACAGGCTTGCCCACGAGCTAATATGATGGAGGCATTTTCTCAACTGACATTGCCTCTTTCCTGATGACCAGAGCTTGTGTTAAATTCACACAAAAAAGTAATCTCTATAGCAATATTGCCAGTGATTGAGACTGTGTTGTAGATAGGGCTATTACCCTTGGTAATGGACTAAAAAGTGATACTACCTCCATCAACAAGGACCAACACAATGACTAAATCCAAAGGTAATACTTGTACACAAGCTGGTGAAAGGGCTAGGATTTGGATGAAGTCCAAAGCCTGTGCTACTATAAGCTAAGGGTAGCTTACCAACCAGAGCCACCAGTTTTTTCTTTGTAAGTTATACATTAGTAATATTTTAGTGAAGAATGGATTATGACTCTTGTAAACACTCTCACTCCTGACACTGACTACAGTAGTAGTGGCGGTTAGACAGTCAGTTGTTAAGAAGGCTGTCGGGAGCAAAATGATATTGTTTGCAAGTCTACAGTTCTTTTCAGGACCAAATGCCATATACCAACTACACCAAAATAAGATATGCATCACTGCTACTGGCTGCATCACAGCTTGTTCCAGAGACTGAGTGAATTTTTTACAAAAGCCACACCAAGGTACATTTTGTTTCTAATCAAGATCCACTGATGTGAACACAAGCACTTTGGCAAACCAGGAGAACAAACTGGAGTTTTGCCTAGGGACTGCCCGTGTGTACTCTTCCTTAAAAGTTAGCCCCGAACACCATAGCAGCCATGAGTCTCACCGAGGCGAGACAAAAAGTGGGCAATGCTAATGGCAACAGTCAACATGATGATAATCTATAACCCAATCGATAACCCATTCTTACGTTTCAACAGGTCACTTAGTTCATTGCTCTGACCACTGAACTTTATTGATATTTTAGTAAAATATCTGAAGCCAGCTTCAGGCCCTCTGAGAAAACCATTATACCACAGACAACTATATAAAAATACACTGAATAATGTAAAAGGATTTACTTGTTCTTTGTGAATTTCACATCATGTACTCCAATTCTATTCATTGCCCCATCCCTTCATATCTGCCCTCCGTATTTGTAACCTCCCTCAAAAGAAAATAAATAAGACAATAATAATAAAAAAAAATCTTGTTGTAGAAATTGTGGTATGGTGTCACACTGTGTCCCACCGTATATACCCTTTTGTCCACACTTCTTTACTTGCAAATGTTCATTGCAGTGAGTCACTGGTTTGGTTCAAGGCCTCTGGCTTCTGCTACACTATCAGTACTGGATGCTCATAGGAACTCCCCTTGAATATCCTGTTATTACCCTGTGTCATGGAGATCCTGCAGCTTTGCTTCTCCAGGACAGGCCCTTTTTATGTGATCTAGCAAGCAGTTCATAAGTTGGGGAAGTATTAGGGTGGGCCAACTCAAACCCTGGATCTGGGCTTGAGTGGTAGCTGAGCTGGTCAGCCTGTCAGCTCTCCTATGCCTGGCCAGGTTAGCTCACCCAGTACCATAGCTAGAAAGGGGCAGGGCCAGCTTTTTCTCAGGCCCTAGAGAGGCCTGTCTTACCCTCTCTCAGGCAGCCAGGACCAGCTTTATTGTACTACCCAGGTGAGGGCAGGGCCAACTCAGCACAATGCCTCAGGCTGCAGACCAGACCAGGAATATCTGTATGGCCTTTGGGACATCAACACAGGACATTGGCCTGTGACAACAATACAGGACACTGGCCTGGGGTATCAACACAGGACACTGGCCTGGGACATCTACCCAGACCCTAACTGCAATAGGACCACGGACCCAGACATGGCCCCTCAGGCAGCAGCAGCATAGGCCCGGATGTCTCTATCACCTCAAGTGGCAGGGCAGTCCACTCAGATTAGTATGTCTCCACATGACAGCATGACCCTCATGTGTCCACATGGTATCTGGTAGTAGCCCAGACCATGGACATTGATTAACCATTAATGGTAACTTGGGCAACAGACATCAACACAGACCCCAGCTACAGCAGGACCACCAAACCAGACATGACCTAGTCGAGGCAAAGATGTCATGGTGGCTTCAGGTGGTTGTACATCATCTTCACATTCACTTTTTCCTTACCATTATTGAGTCCCGAGTTTCACTTTTCTCCACAATGTACTCTGTCTTTCCCATCTCTCCATCACCTTCACCCATCATAGTAGCACTGTGGCAGACTCTTGAGTGTCTTTCTTCAAGCTGTTCTCTGCCTAAATACTTTTGTTTGCTTCTTTGACACATTGTTTCATGTAGCCAGGGCTTGGCTGGAACTTCCTATGGACTTCACTGACCTTGAACTCCTGATGCTCTGACCTCACCAGTGATGGTTTTTACTACAATCCTAGATGCACTCAAAAGATTTACTTTGGAAATATATGGTGTCATCTCAGCAAGTCTCCTGTTGCCATACACTGGGCCAGAAAAGTCAACAGGTTTCTCAGTTCTTGCACTACTACTGATCCTTAACACACACAGTCTTGAGACTGTCAGCTTGGGCTCTGTGGGGACTATAGGAGTTTTTCCTCTCTCAGCAACTTTGGGTGATTCTCATTTCTCTCACTAGTTACTAGGATGACATTCAGATGTGTTTTCCTTTCCTCTAAAGTCAGTAAAGACTTCTTTTGCTGACCACAATTTGCCTTTTCCATGTCATTTTAAAGGTGTTTTTTAGTTCTAAGCATCTATAATTCTGTGAAAGACATAGGAAGTAAAACAGCTCTCTGGTTTCTCCTTGGTGATCTCTAAAATAAAGGCCTGCAATTGATAGTTGTATATTTATTGATTTTTAATTCTTATTTACCTCAGTTCCTCCCAGATCCTCTCCACACCCTTCTTTGTGTTCTTTCTCTTTTTCAAGGAAAAAAAAACTGGAAAAACAATGAAAATGAAAATCAAAACAGATAAGCAAAAAAAAAAAAGAAAGAAAGAAAGAAAAGCAAAAGAAAGACAGATGTAATAAGACAAAAACAAAACAAAAAGCATACAAAAAACCCATGGAGTCTCTTTTGTCCTGGCCAACTATTCCTGGGCATGGAGCCTGCTCTGGAGTGTGGTCAATATACCCAGTGTCATTCCACTGAACAAACCTGATTTTCCCTTTGACAGCTTAGTGGTTAGGAGTAGGACTTTGTGTCCACTTTCCTTCATGTTGCGAATTTTGTCAGGTTTGAACCTGTGAAATTTTGGACATGCTGCCATAGTCTCTATCAATTTAATCTGTGTATCAGTTCTGTTATGTATGGAGGATAACGTTGGCTGAGAGTCATTTACCACCTCTATCTCTCACAATCTTCCCACCTCTTCTATAATAAAGCCTTGAAGGGAAGGATTTGATGAAGACATCCTAGTTAGGGCTGAGTACTCCAAAGTCTCTTCCTCTCTCCACATTGTCTTGTTGGAGTGAGGGATGAATGAGGCACTGATCTATCGGCATAGCAAGATGTCATCAGAATCTGGTTTATCACTATGGTTCCTTAGCAGAATAATAGTGGTAGATTTTGTCTTAGATCCATACTTATATAAACTTGGGTTCTTGGCCATTCTAGCACTGTCATGTACGGGTTTCCATCTCATATAGTGAGTCTTAAATCTAACAAAAAATAATTAGTTATTTCCATAATGTCTGTGCTACTACTGTCTTGCAGGCAAGTTTATGTTGTAAGTGGCAAGTCTTTAATTCAGTGCAATTGTTTACTTCTCTCCTCTGGTAGCATGCAAAGAGCCTTCCAGCAAAAAAAAAAAAAAAAAAATCAATCAGCAGGGGTGAAGCTTCTCGTTATATACCACCTCAATTTCTCCATGTTTAATGACGTGAGAAAGTCATGTCTTCAGCAACAGGGCCTTACCCATCATATTATCGAGATAGTTTGTGATGTTTGGGGGAAGGGAGTCTATGGAACCCTTTTGGACAATGATAGGATGTAAACCATGGAATTGATGTTTGAACCTAAAAGGGATGACTAGGCTCAATGAGATCTTCTGCATGGCAAACATTATAAGACCCTGGAAGACTAGCCATTTTTTTCCTCTTTCTACCTCCTTTTAGACCTACAACCTTTAGACATGAAAAACACACACACCACTATGTAGTTCTACTCTTTAATGACATCAAAGCTGTAGCTTCTTTTTCCATTAAAGTATTTTTGAGGAAGTGCAAAGATAGCTTAGTGGTTAAGAGCACATATCATTCTTGTAGAGGACCCAAGTTCCAGTATCCATATTGGGTAGCTTACAACCACATAAAACTCCAGCTCCAAGAAATCTGGCTCTTTGCTTGTTTGACCATTTGCATTTACATGTCCATACCCACACATGTACCCACACATGTACCCACACACATACATGTATACCTAATTAAAAATACACCAAATTTTAAAAATTCTCCTTTTTTCGAGATAAGGTTTCTATGTATAGCCCTGGCTGTCCTGGAACTCACTCTGTAGACCAGGCTAGCCTTGAACTCAGAAATCCACCTGCTTCTGCCTCCCAAGTGCTGGGATTAAAAGCATGCTCTGCCATTGCCTGGCTAAAAGAAAACATTTTAAAATTACTTATTTTATGTGTATGAGCATGTTTTCTGCATGTACGTGTATGTACCACATATGTGCCTGGTGTCCTTGAAGATTCAGAAGAGGACATCAGATCCCTGGAGTTATGGTTTCAAGTCCCCATCTATATTGGTACTAGGAACTGAACCCGGGTCCTCTTCAAGAACACCAAGAGCTCTTACATTCATGTATACATGTGCACACACATACACACACATTTGAGCATGTGTATATTTATTTCATATTATAGTATATATTTATATGATGGAAATTGTTAACTTCAAGAAAAAGAATAGCTTCATAAAACCTTCTGCTAGTTGTTTACGGAGATTTGCAGATAAGCTCATCATTTCGTCTAAAGTTTCACCAAAATAACCTCCATGTATTCTTTAATAGACTTGGTTTGAACATTAAGCGTGCATGAGTGTGTGCATGTGTATGACATTTCAATTGCCCACAATTCATTCCTCACCTCTGTTGCATGGTCTCTGTCTGCTTAAATAGAATGCTTTTGAAAATTGTTCCATGAAAACAAAATTTTGTTTTTCTGTTTTTCTGTTTACTATGCTTGTTTGATCTTCTCTGATGGATTGGTTCTGTATTTAACCACATCCAGTTTTAGCAGAGAACACTGTACTGTATTTCTCTCCTGTGTCATCTTCTGTTTCTGTTATTTCAGAGCAATTGCCTCGCCCCCTTCTGGATCTATTTATACTCTAAATTTCCTGTTGTGTGTTACCTACGTATTCACCTGTGTCAACATTATGTCCAATAAAATGAAATTAATGCAATTTCACTGTTTGTTACCATCACATGGGCTCATTAGACACTTCATAAAAAGTGTGCGTAAAAACTCACACTGTTCTTATATCCTTGGATCAAAAGCAAAATAGTTAAAGTATATAGTAACAAAAAAGAAAATAATAGAAAATTTTCATACCTTCCTTCAATACATAAAGAAATATGCTCAGAATATTGGTATATGGAAGAAAACTACACCACCCTTTTAATAAGAAAATTGGCATGCTATATTTCTGGTTTTCCATTACCTGAATGTGAGCATTTGTGCTCTCAGGATGTCAGACAGACAAAAGAGATGATGAAAATCTTAGTACCATGTCTCTGTACCT
>JADRCC010135005.1:0-15756 GCA_019843855.1 Hylomyscus alleni
ACACACACACACACACACACACACACACACACACACACACACACTCTTTGAGCGCTAGTTTCTTCTACCAATTAGGCAGTTGATGCCCACGCAAAGATCTTTCTCTGCTTTCCCAAAGTCAATCAAGTATCTAAGCAGTGCCTAGCACATAACGGGCACACAACAAACACTTGTGTCTGACAAATGCGCCAACTCTTCTTTATTTGTTTTTAGTGTGACTTTAAGTCTCAGCTTAAGTGCTACTTCCTCTAAGAAGCCGTGTCTGACTGGCTGGAACAGCATCTTGGTGCCAGCACTTGGGTGGTCTTTACATACCATAGCCTTTGTTTCTACCCTGGGTTAGATCACACGTAGAGAGGTCCATCAGCACCTAGAACAGTGCCTAGTGCTGTGTCTTGCATCATAATGTTGGTTCCCTGTTTTGTGATCCAACATCTTAAGGAACTGGGGTGTGGGGGTGCTAAAGCCATGAGTGCTCTGTCTGGCTGCAGTGGAGGGGGCACCTACACCTCTTCTGTTGCGGATACGCGACTCAGCATAGTCTCAAAGCACTTGACCTGTAACATCCAAGTGGAGGGTCCCTGTACCCTCTCTAGGTGGGGTCCCGTGGGAAGTTCTTGGTCCAGTAAGGGTGTGACCTTACAAAGTTGTTGGGACAGGACTATGGCCCACCGGTGCCGTCTCTCCTTGTGGTTAGAGGTGTAACCTTGATCCTAGAATGCATGCCTATCACTGCTGTTCCTCCTGTGCTAGGAACATCAGCTGGGGGCTGGAGAGATGGCTCAGGGGTTAAGAGCACTGACTGCTCTTCCAGAGGTCATGAGTTCAATTCCCAGCAACCATATGTTGGCTCACAACCATCTGTAATTGTGATCCAATGCCCTCTTCTGGTGTGTCAGTGACAGTGTGCTCATATACATAAAATAAACAAATATTTAAAAAAAAAAAAAGAAGAAGAGAAAAAGGAACATCAGCTGGGAGGCAGGGGAGCAGCTCTTACTCCATTCGAACTTGAGCCTATAAAGCTGTGAGGTCACCATTTTTTAAGATTTATGTTTGTTATTTTTATTTGTGTGTGTGTGTATGTGTGCTGATGCCTGCAGAGGCCGGAAGAGGGTGTCAGATCCCTTGCTGCTCAACTTAGGGCAGTTATGGGTCGCTGGAAGTGGGTGCTGGAAACAGATCAGTGTCTGGGAAGCAGTGAGTGCTCTTCATCGGTGGGCCATCTCTCCACACCCAGACCGAACATCGTCCTTCTGTGATTTGGTGCCCTACTAGAGTCGCACAAAGCCGACTGATACATCAGGTCTGTGATCAATCACACTTGTCTTTAGATGGATTTTCCAAAGAGACAGGATCAGGAGGGCCGTACACAGATGTCAGCTATGTCCTCAGCTGGGTATGTAATTTTTTTCCAAAGCGGGCTGAAGATTTTAGGCATCTCTCATTCCACAGGAGGAAAGTCCTTCCTCACGTATCTCACACTCCACTATGGGGTGATGCCCTACCCGACTAAAAGTATTGGTTTGGGGGAAGCCACAGGTCCTTCTGTCTGTTTTAATCCTGCCAGGAAAGATGTTCAAGAGAAGAGCGGGTCAGAACTGGGAAGCTCTGGATCATAACATGGTATGGTTAGTTCTAAGGCAGCTGCCATGTTTGCTGGAGCCACCAGACTGTTTGTTTTTTTTTTTCCTTTTGGTGGGAGCAGGGATGAGTTGTATAAATGCTACATGTAAGTTTTTATTGCTCTGCTTTAGATTTAACATGATTCTGAGTAAGGTTATCAAAGCCTATTTGATCAAATCATGTCATGGAAGATTTATTCCACGTACAATTTTCAGCCTATTTCAGTTTGCTAAGTATGTCATGTTTCCTCTTACTGTTTAGATACCAAATTTAAAAGGCCAGGAGGTACTTATTTTTAAGGCATTCTTTCAGAGGCATCTAGCACAGACATTTGTGAAGAGCATTAAGCTCCAGAAGGGCAGAGCAGAGAAAAGCAGCTCACTTGCTGAGCAGGGGACAGTGGGAACACAAACGACCACGTGGAAGTCCGCTGTTTGTCTCAACAAGGGCAAGCTACACCTGTCTGCTGGAAACTGACCCATTCAGCCCCTGGAAATTAGAAAAAAACAAAACAAAACAAAAACATGTGTACTGGGAAACTTCTTTATGCGGGAAAATTACATTGACTTAGCTCATGACCAGCAGTTGCCATGGCCAGCATTAAAGGATCCAGCAAAGTCACTTCTGAATTGTTCCTTCCTTAGCAGGTCTGCGGAGTCATAGGTCCCTCTGGGACTTGCTGTGGTTTGCCCTGACTGTCTCTGCAAGGTCTGTGACGCAGCACTGTCGTCACAATCCATGTCCCCCTTTCCCTCTGACAGACTTATCACCAAGGTACTCACTACACAGTTTCATGGCTAGGAAGCAGGCTATGGCCCCTGGAGGTACATGATATGAATAGCAAACGGTGGGACATAGTTTCACTTTCCAGTTTCATCTAACAAATAAATTCAGATTTCTAGTGGCCTGGCTAGTACATATTTCTCCAGAGAATCTGTGAGTGTTTTCTTTTGTTTGTTTGTTTTTTTGTTTTTGCATTAGCCAGCTTTTGCTTTGTTTCTATGTACATATTTATTTTGCTATAAAATCCTATCTTCTTTTTTTCCCACTGACTCAATGAAGTGGGTGGGAGAAATGTTCAAGTAACAGACGCTGAGAAGTAGCTAACAAATCAGAAAAGAAAAATGATTATAAAGTATGGTAAACTCAAATAAATAAATGACTTTAAGTAAAACTAAGTAACAGTAATATATGCACCCTTCAGAGGGATTTCTATAATGATTTTCTTATTTCTTGTTACAGCAAGAACTTTCTCTCCTTTGTTTAAACAAATGACTCAGAAATACTTCTGGGTCCCCGACTCAGCATAAGGCTGATCTCTGCTACAGGATTCCCGTGCACTAGAAGGCAAGAAAGCTGGACAATTAGAGAAAGGCACGCGCATTTGATCTTTCCCACTGTATTATAACCATAGCAAGGACAATGCTATTAATTACTCTGAGAAGAACGAGTATTCAGAGACATCTGGCTCTCCACTCAGAAATGACCTATGAACTCACCAGAGTCCCTTAAAAGCAGGAGCTTAGACTCCACACTACTGTTAGATATTAGATCTTACCACCTCTGCACAGCACACAGACAGCATGCTCCCCAAGCTTGATGAAAGACCAAGCACAGTGCATGGGCAAGCTGGGGGAGAGCTGCGCCTAGGAGCCTTTCCTTCAGCCCAGTGAGTTCCTAACTGTTGGCTCTTTCTCCCATCCCTGCCTTTCCCCCTGAGTGGGCTATGCGGTTTTATTTTCCAACTGTTTTGCTTGGTGTGAATTAAAGGGATGACACTAATTGGGAGATGAAGCAGCTAGCCACATTTCAGCTGTAGAGGAGGAGGATGATTTAGAAGGAAACAAAGTCTTAATTGTGTTGCTTGCCCAAGGGCCTGACCACAGTATTATCGAGGCAGACACCCAAGGCTGAAGAGCATCGTCCTCCGGAGACACGGAGACACGGGGGATGCTTTAGTTCCTCCGGAGCTCACATCCTCTGCTGTGTGAGCGCTTGCCAGGGCGCTGAGGGGGAACTGAAAAGCTTCCTGAGACGGGCCTGGTAGTGATGTGATTCTGACCTCTGGATATCTGGAGTCACCCAGGAAGGCTTGCTCTTGACTCTACTTCACAGATAAACTTCAATTTTTTTATTTATCTTATGTGATTGGCACTCTATTTTCTATTGTTGCCACAACCGTCATAGACAGCCTTAAAGAATACAATTTTATTATTTAACAGTCTTGTGGGTCAAAAACCTGACGTGAGACTAACTGAGTTAAACTAAGTCATCAGCTTTAGGCTCTAGGGAGATTCCCTAGGCTTGTTCTTTTCTGGCTTCTGTGTCCCTGGGTTCAGGGCCCCTTCCAAGTCAGCGATACTGAGTCGAATTTTGCCATCTCATCTCTGTGACCTGCCTTCTGCTTGTTTCCCTTTCCAGCTTTTCCTTGTGATGCGTCAGAGTACATATAGATGACCCAGGATAATCTTCCATATCGACAGCAATACCCTCAACTATATCTGCGTGTTATGTTAATACGGTATGGGTTTAAAGGCGCTACTCATTAAGGGACAAACATCTTTAAGGCAAGGCCTACTCTGCCTGCCATAGATGTGTTTCTGTTTTGTTTTGTTTGTTTTCCTTTTCAGCTGGAAGTAATTTGGGGCTTCTGCTTCTCAGAATGCCAGGGGAGACAGAGCTCCTGAGTTAAGACTTACTGTTTACTGGCAAGACTGGGTACTTGGGGGCTTTTTGGATGGTTTTAGATACTTAGCTAAAAGAAGTGTGGAATGACTCTTAAAGAGAGCTGTACTTGCCAAGGCACATTTGCTGCACATGGAACATATATAATATCTCTTTCCTTACTCATGAACAGTTAGTTCTACGCAGGTAGGCAGGTTGGTACACGGGGCCTCCTCCAGGTAACCAGATACCTGGACTGATGGAGACTGCCAACTCTTTTTTTTTTTTTTTTTTTTTAAAGATTTATTTATTTATGTAAGTACACTGTAGTTGTCTTCAGGCACACCAGAAGAGGGCGTCAGATTTCACTAAGGGTGGTTGTGAGCCACCATGTGGTTGCTGAGATTTGAACTCATGACCTTTGGAAGAGCAGTCGGTGCTCTTCCCTGCTGAGCCATCTCACCAGCCCCTGAGACTGCCAACTCTTAAAGTGGTCTTGAGTGCTGTTGCCTCCAGCCCAGCCAGTCCACAGAAAGAAGAACATGATTGAGAGAATGCCTGTGTGTGTATGTGTGTGTGTGCACACGCGCACGCACGTGCATCCACATCTATTTATCCATCTATCTATCTCCTCTATCACAATCTCTATCATCTATCTGTCATCTTTCATCAATCTCTCTGCCATCTATCTATATCAATCTACTATCTATTGCCTATCTATTTTTCATCTATTTATTTATCTATCATCTATCTATATCATCTATCTAAGCTATCAACTATCTATATCCACTCACTATGTATCTATCTGTGCATCTATCTATATCTATGAAGCACTGGTTCTGTTTCTCTGTCAAACTCTAGCCTAGAGTACCCTCAAACAAATAAACAAACTTTGTTTGGTATTATGTTTGAAAGGAAGGCCTCAAGCTTGTAGTCTTCTATCTCAGCCTCTTGAGATATGCCACCATGCCTGGCTTAATAAACTTTCCCATGTCTAATGAAAAAAAAGTCTGTACACATCTGTAATTTTAGCATTCAGAAGGTAGAGGTTTTGAGGAGCCTGAGATTTGGGCCAGCCTGGACTAGATAGTGAGTTAAAGGACAGCTTTGTCTGCATGGTCTCAAAATAGCAAAGGCAAAGGATGTGGCTCAGTGGTACAGTGCTTGTATAGCATGTGGAAGGGCCTGGATGTAGGGGAGAGTTATCACTGTATATGTGTTACCATATTTCCTACTATGAACAATTGTAAACTGGTATGTTCAAAGCTGGTGAGCTATGTGTGGCCTCGGTTACAAGGTAAATAAGCTATTGGTTGCTCCAGTACAGGCGTTTTGTTGTCCCTTCTGTTTGCAGCGTAGGCTGGCCTGAATTGAATGTGTACTGGAAGATAGCCTGGAACCTCTGATGTTTTTGTCTCTGCCTCCCAGGTACTAGGATTAGCATCGTGGAAAACGTACCTGACTCACACAGTGCTGGAGCTGAGGGCTCACCTACAGGACCCTCCTCCTACAAAGAAGCTGCATGCCAATGGTCGGTCTGTTCTCACGCCTGCATCACACCTGACCCAAATGTGTTCTTTTACCTTGGTTTTTAATATTCCCCTAGCTATGCACGTTGTCTGAGATAGTCAGACTTGCCCAGAAAATACCTTAACCTGCTGAGCCTTCTCATTTAGCCCCAAATTTTAAATCTTAAAATGACAGATACTATTTGTAAATTTGTAAATTTGACATGTACTTCTGGGGCCCAGTATGAATTGATAAGAACTGTCGAGGACTACCAAGATGTAGTCGAGATATTAGTTCAGAGACTCACTGTCCTTGAGATGTAGGAAAAGCTAGCTCAATCTGTTAACTCTTGAGACTTCAAAACATTTTGGTGGAGTTACACGTTCAGAGCCCCCTTCTGTTCCAGGGCCCCCGGTCACATTGTCCCTAGAGTTGTTATGGTCAGAGCCTGGGTCTTGGCAGCTCTAACAAGCTAGGCTTGGCTAGGGGTCCTTAAGAAATCATTAGAGAAGTCATCATTAAAAACAGAGGAAAGAGATTTACTCAGTGTGGACAGGCTTGGTAGAAGAACAAATGAAGAGATCCAGTGATCATGCCCCTGCCCCCAGGCCATCCCTGCCAGGATGGTTACAACATGAATATCATCTGTCCTGTGTACTGCATCAATCAAGTTGCTAACACACCCATTTTTAAGTTTACCCCACCCACAAGTTTCTCCATGTCAGCATGTACCAGCACAGGACACTTCAGAGAAGGCTTGGAGACCTCAGCATACAGCTGTGCCATGGCTCTTCCTGTTCAGGGATGCTCTGTCCCACCTCCTCCCTCCCCGTCTATTAAAGCACAAGTCCCCCTCACTCTCGGAACAACCAATAAACGTTTCCCCTTGACTCACACAGAGCAGCTCTGCCAAGGGCCAGGCCTTTGGGGCCTCATCATCTTCCCTCATCAAGATGTTTCTTCTAAAGTCATTTCCTTTATAAATCAGAGACTGATGCCAGATGTTCCAACAGCAGTCATTTCATTTCCCCTCATTCCTGATGTTTATATGTGAGTGGAAGGCTCACCCAAGTGGAAGCAGCCAGGGTAGGTAGCACGGGGAGATATCAGGTGATCTCAGGCCTGAGTGTGAGCCCTGTGAGATATGGCCAAGTCCAGAAAAGAGAGTTGTGAGGGGCGAGGCTCTAATAGAGCAGAGGCCACAGGAACCACAAAACTGAATACTAGGACCCGGAAAGAGACCCTCTTGTCCTAGGCCTTAGGAAATAAGGACCTCTGGTAAAAACAAACAAACAACAAATGGAGATAACCTTGACAAGGCACGTGCTCTCCCAGTAACTGATTTTACTGATCTGAAAGTAGAGATGTGAAATGTGTAAGGCATAGTTTGACGAAGATGCTGCTGCCCAAGAACACAATTCTGTCTATGCCTTGAAAAAGAATATACTACTTACAGAAACTGTTTACTATGACAGAAAAAAGAGAACAAAAGAAACAAAGAAAAACAAAACAGTAAATAATCCTGAACTTAGCTTTCCATAAGAGTTTTTAAGGTATAATTCTTTAATTCTTTAGGGACAAAAGTCCTAGAAAGCAAAGAAAAAAATCCTCCCACCTAATCTATTAAGTAGACTAGAACAGCTGTGCTTACATACACTAGATCCAGAGGTGTAGCTGGTTTTCCCACTTTATCCCTCATCTACACAGAAAACTCTTGAAGTAGGACCTATCCTGGGATGTGGCCAAGGGTCTGATCTGTTAGGAATGTCCGTCCCCACTAGATCATACTAGAATTTGTTCACAACAGTGAGGCATCGCCGCTCACACCTCTCAGCCATCGCACACCCACTTCTGTCTAGAGGTCAGGTTTAAATCCTGGCCCTGATTGTGGCCATCCCACAGGAAGCTGCTCAATTATTAGAGGCATGTCAATGTTTGAGCATAGCTTTTGGTTTTATATGCAAGCTTTGGAAATCGGTTTTCTAAGAACTGATCATACTGAGCTAGAAATATACGCGCTGCTTTTTTGTTTTGTTTTGTTTTTTTAAACAGAAAGAGAAACACAGTAGGGAGAAGATGGAGCAGGCTGACCACTAAATACGGGCAGGGGAAGGCAAGAAGAAACAGTTCTGTCTTAGCTCAAGGACAAGTGGGGCTGGCGTGTTCTGTGCTGACGGATGAGCACTGGGAGCAGAAAAGCAATTGGAGAAGCACGCTAGCGGCTGCCGAGCATTGCTACCCTTCTAAGAAGCTGAATGAGATACCGCTGGCTGGTGTCCAGGAGGAAATGTGACTCTTGAACATGACAAAAACTAAAGACAAAATGCCAACATACAGTGCTTCTTCTATCTATGTAAAAATTCTGAATGAACTTTCTACTATGTACCGAGTCGAATATGCAAACAAGTGTGGGTTTCGGGATGAAAAGGTCAACCTTGAGTAAAACTACACAGATGTGCCCATAGGTGCAGACTTCCAGACCTTCAACCATAAACAGAATTCATTCATTTGTTCGTGCATGTAGTAAATATTCGTCTCCTGAGTGCACTATATATTAGGCACCGCACAAGACCCTCACCCTTCGGACTTTATAGGCAAGGAGCAGAAACCTAGATACCTACTTGCTTTACTTGATTTACTGACTTTTGGGGTTCGTTTGTTTTGTTGGTGCCTTTCTTCTAATAAATTGGAATAAGATAGGCTATGGGTTAGAGTGTGCCTGGAGCGACAGGGATACCATGCAGAGCGGCCAGGGAAAATCTTCCTGTGCAGGTGACGTGGCTCAGGCTTGAACGAGAAGAAGGCGGCTTTCTAGAAAATGTGAGAGACTGAGAGGAACAAAGAAGGCCACGTGGCTGTTTATCTGAAGACTCTGCCAGGCTCTGAGGGACTCAGAGCAAAGGGATGGTGAATCACATAGCTTCTAAGCACAGGGTGAAGGCCTACTCTCTAGACCTCTGCCAGGTTGTTTTTGCTTTGTTTTGCTTCCGTTTTATATCTGTGGATGACTAGGTGACGTTCTCGCTGAGAAATCACTTAGGACTATTAAAATGGGAGCATTCATAGAGTGTGTGGCTGATTCTTACTCAAAAGTGTCTATCACTCTCAAGGCTCGCAGCGTGGCTTGCAGCACAACGGTGACAGATGGTAGAGATTGTTGGAATCTGCGGAAATGGGTGTGCCTCCTCATCACCCATGTGTATGGCTAGTAGACTAGGGTTGGGAATTCTCTCCTATTCCTGTCCCCATTCCAGATAGGCTATCCTGTAGCCCTAGCTGACCTTGAACTCCTGACCCTTCTATCTCCACCTCCCAAGGGTGGACATCATGAATAGATCATACCAAGGCTGACTCTAGCTTTTACTTACTGATGTCTGCTTGTTTAGTGTGTGCACATGTGTGTTGGGACTGATGTCTTCTTGAATAGCTCTCTACCATATTCTTTGAGACAGGTTCCTTCCTCTTTGAAGCTTACAGGTTTGGCTGGACTCGGTTTAGAGGCATGCACTCTGTGAGCTTTTCAAATGTGAATTTTGTGGACTGAACTCGGGTCTAAGTGTTTGCATGGGAAGCTCGTTCCTCACAGAGACATTCATTTCCTTGGCCTCTTTATTTATTCTTACCTTTTGGCCACAAAATGTTGTACCTTCTTTAGCAATCATGTAACTTATTTGGGATTATCTGGCTAAATTATCAGTAGTGGTGATGTATCGTTAACTCATTTAATTGTGTTAATTAACTTGTAACTTGTTAATTTACAATTATCTGTGGTCCTGAGAACAAAGATTTGAGAGAGACAATCCTATCTATCTAGTGTTAATTCATTATGTCAGCTGGGGAAAGCTTTGACTATTGTCTTAGCTATGCAAATCTTACTCTTGCTGAGATAGTCCAGCAGTTCAGAACAGAAACTGGACCTACAGCTACTGGGTTCAAGCCAAAGCTTCACCATTTAGCATCTATGAAGCTTTAGGAAGCAATTAATTTTTTTCCATCTCTCAGTGTCTTTGCCCATAAATGGGGATAATGAAGCATCTACTTCAATGCCTTAAACAACTGTCCCATAACTGGATTGCTATCTCACATATACTGACTTCTAACTTTTTTTTTATAGAAAATATTGCTACTGTAGCCACTAAAACAACAATTGCTACAACTATTGACAGTTCATGGTGACCTTGGAATTCTTAGAGGACATCTTGAAAATTGCTAGTGTGTAACTTTAAACTTCTCTAAGAGACAGATCTAATGCTATCAGTGGTAGGCAGCTTTCTACTACTTAACTCATTTCTACTATTTCTACTATTTAACTCATCTAACTATTCACTATTAGCTGGAATTCTCAGGCAAAAATGATTTAGTGTAGAAAGCAGTAAGATGTGAATCCTTCCAATAGAGTGGTCCAGCAAAGGCGATGGTGTGAGTTAGGGGGGAGCCTCCAGCATCCTCTCGTCTTCTTTCTGCAAGTTTCTCTTACATTTTCTCCCCCTGATTTCTAAGGCCCATGTACTTGGAATTCTGGATTTTTATCTTTCACTGTAATACCAGGCTACCCCTCCTGCAGTCTATTCTTCAAATACGAACTATTCTCTAAGCTTTTCCAGGGACATATAAAGTGAGAAATGTTTTGAAAAATTGTGTCAACTTACATATGGTTAGCAGCATCTTAGAATTCTCATGAGTATTTCTAATCTTAAATTAAATTTCTTATCAGAAATTTCAAACTATTACAAATTAATGCAGAGATAAGTGAAAAAATTCAACTAGTCTGAGTGACCATAGTCTTTTCTGAAGTTAGTCTTGAGACAGAAAAACTACCAGCATTACTTTCTTCTTTCTATTTTGAAATAAAATATTACTTTTTATTATTAATATAAAATAACCCTATAATTATAAGAAAATATTACAATCTAATGTATCCATTGAATATCACCTCACATACTTATAGTTTTGTGATGTTAACATTTGAAGTCTGCTCTCAGCAATTTTAAAATAAATGTTGCATTATTAACTCTAAACACCATGCTGTGTCCTCTAGTTTCTTTGAGAATTTGTATCCTTTGACCAATATCTTTCCAGCATAGCCCTCTTCCTGGCTCCCAGAAACCACTGTTCTACTCCGGCTTCTATGATTTCTATTTCTCATATTAGCAGGATCATGAGACAGTCATCTTTCTGTGCCTGACTTTCATCTCTTTACAGTGTGTGTGTGTGCACATCCTTTATACATTCATCTAAGACAGTCTCTAAAGTCAGTTTCATCTCTTGGCTATTCTGAATGATGCGGTGGACGCAGACAGCTGCTTGACACCCCTATTTCATTTCTCAATAGTGAGACCACACAGTTTTAATTTTCAGAGGATTTCCGTAGTAGTTTCCATAATGGCTAGTATCTATTCATATAACATTGTATTTTATAAGTCCTCTCTGAAAAGTTCCTATGGTAGCTAGGATCCCCATGTTTGAATAAAGATGGAGGAAGAGGAGGAGAAGGAGGAGGAGGAGGAGAAGGAGGAGGAGGAGGAGAAGGAGGAGGAGGAGGAGGAGGAGGAGGAGGAGGAGGAGGAGGAGGAGGAAAGCTATGATCAGTTATTTGTAGGGCTAGTAAGGGTGTACATAGAATGTACATAGAATGTATCCAGTGCTTTTTATTTGAGGGGCTGCTGATAATAATTACTGTCAATTGGCCTCTTTCCATTCAGGATATTCTTCTTATCATAAGAAATTCATTTCTAGACAAAATTTGGAACCTAAGAATCAATATGGTCAGGGAAAAGTTAAAGATGGTGACTAAGCCTGACAAACCACATTGCTTTTTCAAACTTCAAGTACTTTGACATTTTCTGGCACAAGGATCTCTTGCCTAAAGGACAGTCTATGAACTAAACCACAGATTTCATTTTCTGAATAACTAGAAAAAGAATGGGTAAAGCCCTCACTATTTACAAAGAAACAGAGACTCAAAGTCAGGAAGTGGTAAAATGAAGTAGAAATTCCAGATGAGCGAAAGTGAACCCAGTTTGCAGGCCAAGCCTGGCGGAGCTGTGCTTCCAGCTGACCTCTTCACTTCTTAGAGATGAGGAGGAGGGGGCAGCACTCCATTGGTTACTAGGAGGGATCCCGTGCACTGTGTCCAACCAGAGAAGCTCTACCTGAGCTGCCGTGTAAAATGTTCCTCAAATGGGCTACAACTCTGTGAACCTGAGTCAGCTTCCACGACGTCCTCTGCTCCGGCAGCATCCAACTCCAGCTGCTTATGATGTCTCAAAGAAAATCCCAATAGAGGGCAGATCCACAGAGCGGTGGCAGAGACAGGGACTTCACATTCAGGAAGCAGTTCAGTATGCGCCTTCCAAACAGTTCCGACTACTTTTATGTACTATGAGATCTCCAATTAGAGAGCCCACACAAGGAATTTGTGGAGAAAATAATGATACTACTACTACCACCACTAAAAACAACAACAATAACAACCATAAACTAACTTGGACTGTCTCTGCTTTGTCTTTCTATAGTATTATTTTCTATAAACATCTCTTCTACAAAAATCCTTCCTCTATAGAATGCTGAAGATACAGGTTTTTAGCCAAGTTCACTGACATAATGTGGGCAATCCAACGCTGTTTTCCAGCTGTGAGCTAGGAAGGACATAAGGTGATCCACGGAGCTCCTCTGACCAACTCTGTGCTGGCCTCTTGGTCTCCCTTCTCCCTCCCACCGACCTCTACCCTCATCCCAAGGAACTGCTGGTCTACTTTAAAAGTTTAAAATCATTTTTTTTTAAAGTAAAACGTGTACTTGATATTTTAATCTTGGCTGTGTTCCTTAGTCATTTTCTGTAATTTTCCAAGCCAATCAGTTGTTCTTTCTGTCTCAAATTACCAACAAGTAACCGGCCACACCCACCTTCCAATTCTTTCAGACTAGCTTAGGGCCTGCTGTATGGAGGCTGCACACCCCAGTGGGTTTGGGGAAAGCGGTGCCGTCCTTGGCCTTGGCAGCCATCTCACACTTTCTAGCTGACTCTAGTGACAAGCCTCCGGCTCCGAAAACAAATGACTGCACCAGGCATTGCGCAGCTTCAGCTTCAGGGGAACATGTGGCTCCCTGGAAAAGTACTGAAGTGCCCCTGGGAAGAAAGAAGACTCTCCGTAGACACAGGGACTGGACAACAGGGACTGCACAGTGAAATATAAAGGAAATGGCCACCGTGGTCTCTAACATACAAGCAAGCCACAGAGAGAAGAAGCAGAGAGCAGGGGCCTCTGCTGTGATGGGAGGCTGTGGGAAGGCGGAGCCTTCATTCTCACGGGGTCCACAGCAAGGCCCAGTTTCCATGGTTCTCAAAGTGCTCAAATGTCCTGTCTCCTCCAACTCCACACACAATGCTGAGAGTAAAACAATGTCGTGTGTCTCTTAGGTTTCTGTCACTGTGACAAGACACCGTGATCAAAGCAACAGGAAAGGCTCTGTTTCATCTTTCAGTTCTCAGGATGCAGTCCATCACTGAGGGAAGTCAGGACAGGAACTCTAGGTAGGAACCTGGAGGGAGGGACTGAGGCAGAGGTCAAAGAGGAATCCTGCTTACCAGCTTGCCCAGGCCCACCTGCCCAGGAGGGTCACCACCCACAGTGACCTGGGCCCTCCCACATCAATCATTATTCAAGAAAATGACTCATGGACTTTTCCACAGGCCGATCTGATGGAGGCATTTTCTTAATCAAGGTTTCTCTTCCCAGAAACTCTGACTTGCAATGAGTGACTGTCTTAGTCGGGGTTTCTATTCCTGCACAAAACATCATGATGAAGAAGCAAGTTGGGGAGGAAAGGGTCTATTCAGCTTACACTTCCACACTGCTGTTCATACCAAAGGAAGTCAGGACTAGAAGCAGGTCAGGAAGCGGGAGATGATGCAGTGGCCATGGAGGGATGTTCCTTACTGGCTTGCTTCCCCTGGTTTGTTCAGCTTACTTTCTTCTAGAACCCAAGACTACCAGCCCAGGGAGGGCACCACCCACAAGGGGCCCTCCCCACTTGATCACTAATTGAGAAAATGCCCCACAGCCGGATCTCATGGAGGCACTTCCTCAACTGAAGCTCCTTTCTCTGTGATAACTCCAGCCTGTGTCAAGTTGACACACAAAATCAGTCAATACAGTGACCAAAACAACAACAACAAAACTGCCTTGGAAGGTGAAACCATCGGTGTCGGATAAGTCATGTGACTGCAGTGAGCGACCTGGGCCCAGAAAGCAGTACATCTTTGAGATCTAGCCTACCAGTCAGGGAACCGATAAGTTGAGGAAGATGGAGATCATAGAGTGACTTGTGGGCAACTGATATTCACAACCTGCTGGAGTAGACATGGTTTTTACTTTCGTTTTTGAAATCAGAGAAAATGAAAATCAGGCCGAGTCATCTCAGTTATTTGCAGGACTAGCAGAGCACATCCCACTTATACAAGCTTGTGAGATGTAGCCTCGTTACTCCTAACAACGCTAAACTTAACAGATACACATTTTAAGACTCCTTCTCATGGAGAAGAGGAAAGGCACCCAGAATAATTTGCCAATTGAAATAACTTTCAGAGGTGTCTGGGCGCGTACATTTTCAAACAGAGGTCTCATCTTTCTAAAAATAAAAGCAGAGTGCTGTGCTGGGCTCCTTCCAGTGTTTCTGCGTGTGACCGAAGATAGAGACAAATATGGAAGACTGGATAGTAAATGTATATCATACACTGTATTTACATGATTGTTATGGCTGTGCTCGATTTAGACCTCAAAAAAAAAAAGGAGCCTTTTTATTGGACAGAAGGGGGAAATGTTGTGGGGTACCCTGGTGCTGTTTGTATTCTGATGTTAATTCTGCTTCCTCCAGAGGGGCTGCCCACGAGGAGGGAGTAGGTAGATCACTACTCAGGTGATCTCGTGTGAACATTCTCCCCATTCTAACTGGTCAAATAAAGGCTAGAGCCTGTGATTGGGCAGTGGGGGTGGGGAAGGTGGGATGGGAGGTCTTAGAGAGGAGGGAGGAGGAGGAGGAAGCCAATATGGAGCCGAACCACATGGCCTGGAGAAGCTACAAGTAGCAAGAGGTCTCATAGCTGGGAATAAATTAGTATAGTGATAGATCTGCCCAATCTAGGCACATAGCTTATAATAACTGGGGTGTGTGTGTAGGTGTGTGTGTTTTCAATTCGGGCTTATTGGGGTAAGAAATTACTGGAACAAGAGACTATAGTTGTCAAAGTACGCTCTTTTGAGGAAAGACTGTCATGCTGTTGTGCCTAAGGAAGGCTGGGGTCTCTCTGCTTTTCTAGTGAGTTGGTAAAGAGTATCACATCCTTGTTGAGTGAAGACAGATTCATCTTGGTATTCATGGTTATGTGGCCTTTCTTTGCCATTCAGTTACATTTCAAGTCTGAAGCACCTTCTTCCTCACGGCTGCAGTGAATATCCACTCTGACGGCCTTTACCTGCCTTGGGGTAGGCAGGCCATGTGGCTTTCGCCCTAGACAGTGACTCAGCTGACACTTGGTGTTCTACCACTGCTTCAGAGTTGCTACCTACATGCTATCTGTCCTTCGATCCTGTATTTGCCTCCAGACAGCTATAAACATGAAGAAACTGAGATCCCACACAGAACGGAGGTGGTGAGAGACCAAATCAACACCGGGTGGATTGCTATGCGTCCATTACCTTCTGTTGACACTGAAACTACATGAGGGGTAGAAAGCACGGGCTCTGGTGTCAGACAAAAGGCTCCCAGAAGCCAGCTCTGCCTCTCCCTAACGGTAAAGCCCTGTGCAAGTCACAGGACAGCTCAGCTATAAAATGGGATTAGTGGGAGGGCTACTGGTGATTATGTTGTTATGAGGCTTAACTGCATCGGGCGTGCTGTAAGACTCCATGCTCAGCAGTGATATTTATTCTTCCCTTTTTTAAAAAAAAAAAAAAA
>JADRCC010135032.1:0-11938 GCA_019843855.1 Hylomyscus alleni
ATATATATATATATATATATATATATATATATATTCTTAAATATAACCTACCCAGGCTGTATAATGTTACTTATAAGTAAGTTTTCACACGTAATGATGTTTTTAAGGCCATAGATTAAAAAAAAAATAAGGAAGGATACATGGAAGGGTTTGGAGGGAGGAAAGAGAAGGAGGACATGATGTAATTCTATTATAATCTCAAAAAGGTAATTTTAAAGAGTTCAGTTTTATAAAGTATATAAATCAATTTCCTCGTGGTTCAAGAACATAGTAGTCTAAATCAAGGTATTGGCAAAGATGTACTTGAAACTCTTGCATCTGTCTAGCTCTAATGGACACTGGCATTGTCCTGGGGTCTTGGTGCATAGTGACATCATTTAAATTCCTCTCCATCTGCACAGGACTTTCCTCTCTGTGTGTAGATAGATCTCTATCTCTACATATCTATTTGAAATAACTCTTTTAATTCCCACAAAGACTATTTTTAATCATTTGAATATGGTTTCTCCCAACTCTCTCTGACCTCATTTTAACTTTATTACACTGGTGAAAAACCTATTTCCAAAAAGACTATATTAAAAAAGTGCTAGGAATTAGGGTTAGAAGGTACCTTGGTGGGGTACAACTGAATAACAGCTTTTGCATACTCATACAGATTCATGAAATCCATCAGTCTTTTAGCTTGCATTATTGTATGAGTAGAAAATACTCATTTTAGTATCATTCACCAATCCTTTAATGTCACTGGGGGAAAAAAAGCTCCTATATTGTGTCTAATCATTGCCCTAATACAGTGATATGAAAACCATGGTGGACTTAGAGAAAATTGGGATTTTCATCCCAATTCTTCAGTATTATAAGGACCATAAAATGTAAACCATATGTCAGTTGAGTTAAATTTGGCTTGAACCCTGATTCCAACCTCTTGCCAAAGCCCAAGCCCTTCCCAGGACATCTGTTGATTCCCAAGTGTTTGCTTTCTCAAGTTTCTCTGACTCAGCATCCCTGCTTCAACTGTAGTGCTCAGCACTGCTCACGTTTATCTGAGACCTTTAGAAAACACTATAAAATATCTTAAATAGGCAAATCTGTTGTTCGGTGTCCTGCAAGTGCACCTTTCCTGGTTATATGTGCCCACCATGCCTGTCTCAGAGGTAGGAGAAGGGTGGTAGTATCAACTGTCACTGTTGGTCAAGCACAGTCATTTATCAACAAGGTTTGATTATCGTTCTTCCTACTATAAGAAACTAGTTTTGCATACATAGTGGACGTTAAACCCTCTTAGCTTCCTTCATTTTGAATAAATAGCCATTGTTTTCCTTTGAACAGCTTCTGGCCTCTTATGCATTCTCCTATTAATTAGTAAATTATAAATATCTGTTAAAAGTTCATTTTAATTTTTTCACAACTCACACTTACATATTTAATGAAATTATCAGTTAACAAGGTAAAGTCTAGTACTTTCAACTCAAACTAAAATACTTACATTAGCCACACTGGCATTTTAAGAGTTCAGCAAGTTTTCTAAGGCTGAGATAACAGGAGGGGAACGGAGAAGGATCTATGAGGAAGCCTTCCTTTTTATCCTCAGATTTCCCTAGCATGTCCCTGTACCATTTTGTACTTGAAATCATCTATACAAAATGAAAATTACTCTACACATGTTCATACCATGGAGCTTCAATCAGTACTGTGAAGGATCTTGGCAAATTATATCTGAAGGCTGTACCAAAATATTGAAAGAAATAGACCCTCTTTCTACTTATAGAAGGTTGTGTGAATTTTTCTGAGCCCTCATTAGTCTATCACCAAAAGTAGCTAGTGGTAACTATCTCACAGGAGAATATAAAATTTAAAGGTGATGCTAGGTAAAAAGTCATGTACTACAGAATAAAAAGAGAGGTTATAAAAAGGGTTAGCTTAACTTCTTACATCAGTTTAAATCAAATGCAATGTTGATATAGAATGGTCTAAAGTTTAAAGCTATGGGATTTTGTGTAAGATCTTGGATGGCAGCCATTCCATGAGTTGTGACCTTCTGACCAAAGGGGAGGTAGCATTCTATATCTATTCTCATCTAGAAATCAGTAAATTTCCCAAGAATTCCTTTCCTACTGCTCCCCTACACACAAACACATGTGTGTTACTTGTCTGGAATGAATGCTTCAATTTTTCTGTTTAGTTTGAGAGAGGGCTTACCTGATTACCCTCTGTTATCTGCACTATCATTAAAATATTATCTACCTCCATGTCCCCATTTGAATCAGTGGATTATTATTTTATTCTCTTGGAGCTAGAGATACTTCTGTATAGTTAGGAGTTAGAAGAATGGGAAGAACAGGGATGCCATACCTGAATGACTTTAAGTTGGACCTCCATCTGGAATCTAATTTTTTTTCCTTTGAAGGTAAAAATTTTATTTTTGAGGAACTTATTACTGAACATTTCAGAGAGAACTATGTGAGAAAGCAAAAATGTTCTCCCTTCATCCTAGGAATAAATAAGGGCATAAAATTTCTTCTTAAATCGTGACACTTGAAAGTTTAGCACCATTATCCGAAAAGAACAACAAAGGAAAAAGAGCATTTACTATATACCTAATTCTCATAGAAACCCACCTCGTCAATAAATCTGCATCCTGAGATCTGCTTTGGACACTACTCAACTGGGGAAGTCTTTTAGATCCTTGGTTTTCCTATATGTTACTTTTCATTGTGTTTTTAATAACGAGTTCCAATCTCCTGCAGGAGATGCTTTTGCAGCTGCCATGGCCCCCAGAATTTACATAGAGGCAGACCTGCTGTTCCTGCTACAACAACCCAAAGCTCAAACTGATAATTTTCTGTTCCTTTTAGGTTTGTAACATATAACACACCTTAGGAGTGTGGTCTATACAACATCTTCTTTCCTGACATCCTCTCCATGTAACTATTGAAGAATAGATTAATGGCTAGTGATAAGTGGTGGTTTGCAACGTTGTTTGGAGGAATTGTCCTTTGACCATGTTTCCTAGACATTGCTTCCACTGTAGTTATAAGAAATTGTGTGTGGGGGGGATTGTTTTTAATTTTTCAAGATAAAATATAATTTACTCTACTTCCTCCCTTACCTTTCTTCCCTCAAGCTTCCCCATATATCCCTTCTTCCTTATCAAAATCATAGCCTCTTTTTCTTTAGCTGTTATGTTACAAAAAATCTTTAATTACAGCCTGCTCAGCCCATTTACAGTTACTTGTATTTATGTGATTTCCTGGATGATCACTTGGTATTAGAAAATCCTCTACTTTAAGCTTATTTTTTTAGTGTGTATATTATAGGTTACATTTTGATGTCTACAATACTTACTCTTTAAATCCCAACTCCCCGTACCATAGAATGTGGCCTTATTGGAAACAGGCTTATTGAAGATCCAATTAAATATGATGAGATACTTAGCTTGGGTCATGAGCTAATATGACAGGTGTCTGTATAAAAGAAGGGACATTTGTACATAGAATAAAGGAAAAATACAGGGTCTTGATGGAAAACATTAAAGACAAATTGCTAAAAGTCAAAGAAGTTCAAAGATTGTTAGTATGTCAGTCTAAACCAGATGAGTAGCTGAGAGCATTTTCCTCTCACTAACTTAAATGATGGACCAATCTTTCTTATACCATGATCTTAAACTGTAGCCCACAGAACTATGGATCAAATAAATATCTGTTGTCAAGGCCTTCCCCAGTCTAGGGTGCTTTTATATGCTAGCCAATTTGCAGGAAGAATAAATTTGTACTATATCCATAATAACAATAAAATAGTTGTTATAATTAATGATAAAACAAAAACAATAAAAACAAATTCTTTCTAAAATATAAAATTAAATATGAGGCTACTTTGCCTCAAGATAGAGTAGAAAAATGAACATACTCGATTCAAGAGTATATAATAATTAAGCTTATTGTAAAGGATAAAATACAACATTAACAAATGAAATAGGCCAAAGTGGTGCTTACAGTGAGTTCTATCTCTATTGCCTAACAGGATAAACCAAAACAACTTATAAGAACTCTGACCTTTATTAATATGCAAAATGGTGCCATGATACATATGAGGCTTGCTTATTTCTTTCATTTTGCTTTGCTTTGTTTTATTTTGCAGTTCTAAGGATCAAAATCAAAGTCTCCATACAAACTAGGTCCATACTCTACCACTGAGGTATACCACCCTTCATAAACTTAGTAAACTGTCATGACTAACACAGCTACAATCAACTTTTTTCTGTTTGGAATTAAGGCCTAAAACATAGGAGAGAACCCAGGTTTGGTCCTATAATCCAGGACAAAGTTATATAAAGAAGTTATTAGCACCAATGAGGAAGTGACCACTAGTATTTTGTTAAGCATATATGACATGCCTTACAACTGTTTTCTAGACACATTTACATCCATAGTTACTACTACTGTAACCCTTAACCACTCTTCTTTTTATTGAGTATTGGCTACCAGTCAAGCAGCTGAGAATCCAAGGTTGTGGCTGTGTCATAGTGGAATAATGTCCAGACATAAAAATCGAAGGAAATATTCAGATGTATTCAAATGGAAGGCTCCAAGACTTGGGGAATATTTTAGAAGAGGTGGAAGGAAGGATGTAAGAGTCATAGATAAGGCTGGAATTTTCTGTAGCTCTTTCCCTGAAATGGAAATATTCCTTTCTAGAAGTCAGAGAGAATTTGATAATACTCAGGAAGTCCATGAAATGTACAAAACTCAGGGGTCTCAGAAAGTTACAAAATTTATTACACACTTCCCTGAGGTTATTTATGTAAGTATTAACAAGTCACTGGGAAGGACTCCTTAGTAAACTTGCATGCAAGTGTGGCAGGAAGTTCTAGTAACACAGAATGCCTGAGTCATCACAAAACCTAGATGTAGCTTTTTTTTTGCTTATTTTTTAATTAGATGCTTTCTTTTTTTTAACTTTTATTGCATTATGATGAGAAGAGTTACATGATTTCAGTTTACCTGAATGCTTTTCCAAATTATCACAGCTAATGAACCAAATTCTTACCCTCACCTAATGTCTGTGCTACCCTCCAAGTAGAATCATTGTTCATTGAAACAGTTGGTGAATGTTATTAAATGTTATATGTTTTTAAATGTTAACCAACTGTTGGTTAAAACATATTTTAAGTAAATAGAATTAAATCACATTCTTGTTTCCTTTTTGTACCCCAACTCCTCCCAGAGACCCCCTTCAATATCTACAATATCTTTTTTGTCATATTCCTTAAAATTTATAAAACATTATAACAATAAAAATAAGTATTATAAAAGTTGTTTGATATAAAACAACAATCAATTTTACATTCTTATGTAGATGCTTGTCTACAGCAATAGTGAAAATACATTTTTCTCAATATAAATTTTAAATAACTCCAAACATATTAACTGTATATTTCAAAATAATGCATCACTACTAGTATTTACCTAAATGAATATAAATATATAAAGTCTTTTTGTTTGTTTATTTTGTATTTAGTAGAGTTTAAAATCTTGGTTCTTACTGTGGTACAAGCCCAAAATAAGAACAATTTTTAGACATTGGATTTCATTGTAATAAAGCTGTACTTCAATAACCCTCACATCAACAAAGGATTTTACCTCCATCGTAAATAAGCTGAAAGTTAGTAGTTCTGCTGCACCAAGAAATGAATTGTAGGCACGATTTTTGGATACAGACTTCCTGCTATGGTCAAAGCTATTTGACTTGAGTGAGTGACTTTATTCTCAGCCCACAGAGAACAGGTTACATTCATTTAAGAAATGGTGTATGTATTAAGATGGTCTATCCATGAAGTCATTCACCAACTGTTTCAATGAACAATGATTCTACTTGGAGGGTGGCACAGACATTAGGTGAGGGTAAGAATTTGGTTCATTAGCTGTGATAATTTGGAAAAGCATTCATCTCAGAGAAAGAGTAACTTATAAAGTCCTCTTCTTCAAACTTGATACAAGAGTTACAAACATCAAGCAAAGCATTCAGTCTCACTCTTTGTTGTTCTCTTACAAGAAACCTCCCTAGTTAATTGTCTATGTTTCTTTTGAGTATATAAATACTTTTGAAATATATAAGCTGTTCTGAAAACCTTAGTATAGTATAAAAACATGAAATAAACAATCCTACTAATAGAAAGGCTGAGATAGAAGAAGCAAGATTTCAAGACCCTTATGTTGTACACAGACAGACACTGTCACAAACAAGCTGAAAGTGTATATAGATTGTACAATATTGAACCTATTTCTCCAATTACCAAATTAGAGAGCATTGGGTGATAATCAACAAATTTCTAATTCCTCATATTATTGGATTTCAATCTATTAGGATATGTTGGTAACATTAATTTTCATATTAAGAGATTAAGAAAAAGTAATTGTCACTTCCTGTTGTTTTTGTTGTAAGAGGTGGAATTAAGTTTGTGTGGATTTGTTGAAAGATTACTTTCTTGCTTCTTCTAGGATGTAGTTTTCTTACTTATGTTGATGTTTTCCATCTATTATCCTTCGTAGGGCTGAATTTGTGGAAAGATATTGTGTAAATTTTGTCGTGGAATATCTTATTTTCTCCATCTATGGTAATAGAGAGTTTTGCTGGGTATAGTAGCCTAGACTGGCATTTGTGTTCTAGTAGGGTCTGTTATGACATCTGCCCAGGATCTTCTAACTTTCATAGTCTCTGGTGTAATTCTGATAGGCCTGCCTTTATATGTTACTTGACCTTTTTCCCTTACTGCTTTTAAAATTCTGTCTTTGTTTAGTGCATTTGGTGTTTTTATTATTATGTGATGGGAGTAATTTCTTTTCTGGTCCAGTCTATTTGGAGTTCTTTAGGCTTCTTGTATGTTCATGGGCATCTCTTTCTTTAGGTTAAGGAAGTTTTCTTCTATAATTTTGTTAAAGATATTTACTGGCCCATTACATTGGGAATCTTCACTCTTTTCTATACCTATTATCCTTAGGTTTGGTCTTCTCATTGCGTCCTGGATTTCCTGGAGGTTTTGGGTTAGGATCTTTCTGCCTTTTGTATTTTCTCTGACTGTTGTGTCAATGTTTCCTATGGTATCTTCTGCCTCTGAAATTCTCTTTTCTATCTCTTGCATTCTGATAGTGATGTTTGTATCTATGACTCCTAATTTCTTTCCTAGGTTTTATATCATCTGGGTTTTCTCTGTTTCTGATTTCTTTATTGTTTCTATTTCCATTTTTAGATTATGGATGGTTTTGCTCATTTCTTTCACTTGTTTGATTGTGTTTTCTAGTAGTTCTTTAAGGGATTTTTTGTTTTTCCTCTTGAAGGACTTCTATCTGTTTACCTGTGTTCTCCTGTATTTCTTTGAGGGTGCTATTTATGTCTTTCTTAATGTCCTGTATCATCACCATGAGAAGTGATTTTATATCTGAATCTTGCCTTTCTGGTGTAATGGTGTGTTCAGGACTTGCTATGGTGGGAGAATTGGGTTCTGATGATGCCAAGTGACCTTGTTTTGGGTTGTTTATTTTCTTACACTTGCCCCCTGCCATCTGGTTATCTCTAGTGCTACCTGCTCTTGCTAGATCTGACTGGATCCTGTCCTTCCTGTGATCTTGGTTGTGTCAGAACTCCTCAGAGTCAAGCTGTCTCTGTGATCCTGTAATTCTGGGATCCTGTGATCCTGGGCTTGTTAGACCACCTGGGAGTGGGGCTTCCTCTGTGTATTGTGGGACTGGCTGCAGAGCTTGCGCCCAAGTTCTGCTCAGAACACCAACCCAGACAGACCAGAAGGAATTTGAGCCACTGGGCTTGCAGAGTTCCTGTGTGCCTGGTCTCTCAGGTCCCAGTTACTCCCAGTGTTGGGACAGATGTTGGTTCCTCCTCACCTCTGATCCTGGGCATGTCAGAGCATGTCAAAGAATATTTTCTCTGGTTTTTATGCCTGGACATTGTTCCACTATGACACAGCCACAACCTTGGATTCTCAGCTGCTTGACTGGTAGCTAATACTCAATAAAAAGAAGAGTGGTTAAGGGTTACAGTAGTAGTAACCCTTGGATTAAATGTGTCTAGAAAACAGTTGTAAGGCATGTCATATATGCTTGACAAAATACTAGTGGTCACTTCCTCATTGGTGCTAATAACTTCTTTATATAACTTTGTCCTGGATTATAGGACCAAACCTTGGTTCTCTCCTATGTTTTAGGCCTTAATTCCAAACAGAAAAAAAAGTTGATTGTAGCTGTGTTAGTCATGACAGTTTACTAAGTTTATGAAGGGTGGTGTACCTCAGTGGTAGAGTATGGACCTAGTTTGTATGGAGACTTTGATTTTGATCCTTAGAACTGCAAAATAAAACAAAACAAAGCAAAATGAAATAAAGAAGTCAAATTATCACCATTTGTATATGATAGTATACTTAAGTGACCCCAAAAATTCAACCAGAGAGCTCCTAAACCTGATAAGCAACTTCAGCAAAGTAGCTGGGTATAAAATTAACTCAAGCAAATCAGTGCCCTTCCTCTACACAAAGGATAAACAGGCTGAGAAAGAAATTAGGGACACAACACCCTTCACAATAGTCACAAAAAAATAAAAAAAATACATTGGTGTGATTCTAAATAAGCAAGTAAAAGTTCTTTATGACAGGAACTTCAAGCCTCTGAAGAAGGAAATCAGAGAAGATCTCAGAAGATAGAGAGATCTCCCATGTGCATGAAATGGCAGGATTAATATAGTAAAATTGGCCATTGTGCCAAAAGCAATCTACATATTCAATGAAATACCCATCAAAATTCCAACTCAATTCTTCACAGACATGGAAAAAGAAATTTGCAAATTCATCTGGAATAACCAAAAACCTAGGAAAGTGAAAACTATTCTCAACAATAAAAGAATCTCCAGTGGAATCGCCAACCTTAAGCTGTGGTACAGAGCAATTGTGATAAAAACTGCATGGCATTGGTACAGTGACAAGCAGGTGGATCAATGGAATAGAATTAAAGACCCAGAAATGAACCCACACACCTATGGTCACTTGATCTTTGACAAAGAAGCTAAAACCATTCAGTGGAAAAAAGACAGACTGTTCAACAAATAGTGCTGGTTCAACTTGTGGTTAGTATGTAGAAGAATGCAAACTGATCCATTTCTATCTCCTTGTACAAAGCTCAAGTCCAAGTGGAACAAGGACCTCCATATCAAACCAGATACACTCAAACTAATAGAAAAGAAAGTAGGGAAGATCCTTGAGCACATGGGCACAGGGGAAAATTTCCTGAACAGAACACCAATAGCTTATGCTCTAAGATCAAGAATTGGCAAATGAGACCTCATAAAGTTGCAAAGTTTCTGTAAGTCAAAAGATACTGTCAATTGGACAAAATGAAACCAACAAATTGGGAAAAGATCTTTACCAATCCTATATCTGATAGAAGGCTAACATCCAACATATACAAAGAACTCAAGAAGTTAGACTCCAGAGAACCAAATAACTCTATTAAAAATTGGGTACATAGCTAAACAAAGAATTCTCATCTGAGGAATACTGAATGGCTGAGAAGCACCTAAAAAATGTTCAACATCCTTAGTCTTCAGGGAATACAAATCAAAACAACCTTGAGATTTCACCTCACACCAGTCAGAATGACTAGGATAAAAAATTCAGGTGTCAGCAGATGCTGGAGAGTTTGTGGAGAAAGAGGAACCTCCTTCATTGCTGGTGGGATTGGAAGTGCATATAACCACTCTGGAAATCAGTTTAGCAGTTCCTACGGAAATTGTACATAGTACTACCAGAGAACCCAGCCATCCACTCCTGAGCATAAATCCAGAAGATGCTCCAACATGTAATAAGGACACATGCTCCACTATGTTCATAGCAGCCTTATTTATAATAGACAGAAGCTTGAAAGAACCCAGATGTCCTTCAACAGAGGAATGGATACAGAAAATTTGGTACATCTACACAATGGAGTACTATTCAGCACTAAAAACAATGAATTTATGAAATTTTTAGGGAAATGGATGGATCTGGAGAATATCATCCTGAGTGAGGTAACCCAATGACAAAAGGACACACATGGTATGCACTCACTGATAAGTGGATATTAGCCTGGACGATCAGAATGCACAAAGTACAATCCACAAACCACAAGAAATTCAAGAAGAAGGAAGACCAAAGTGTGCATACTTCATTCCTTCTTAAAAAGGGAAACAAAATACCCATGGAAGGAGGTGCAGAGAGAAACTATGGAGCAGAGACTGAAGGAAGGACAATCCAGAGACTGTTCCACCTGAGAATCCTTCCCATATTCAGTCATCAAATCCAGACACTATTGTGGATGCTGGCAAGTGCTGGCTGACAGGATCCTGATATAGCTGTCTCCTGAGAGGCTCTGAGAGTACCTGACTAATACAGAAGTAGAGGCTCACAGTCATCCATTCCACTGAGTACAGGGTCCCCAATGAAGGAGCTAGAGAAAGGACACAAGGAGCTGAAGGGCTTGCAGCCCCTTAGGATGAACAACAATATGAACTAACTAGTACCCTCAGAGCTCCCAGGGACTAAACCACCAACCAGAGAGTATACATTGTGGAACTAATGGCTCCAGCAGCATATATATAGCAGAGGATGGCCTAGTCGGTCATCAAGTGCAGGAGAGGCCCTTGGTTCTGTGAAGGTTCGATGGCCCAGTGTAGGGGAATGACAGGGCCAGGAAATGGGAGAGGTTGGTTTGGTGAGCAGGGGGAGAAGGGAGGGAACAGGGTTTTTTTTCTTTTTTTCAGAGGGGAAACTGGGAAAGGAAATATCATATGACATGTAAATAAAGAAAATATCTAATAAAAAAGTGAGATCTTGATTATGTCGAATTATATGAAGTAACTAAGATAGTTCAAAATAAAATTATATTAACAGTACTTAAAAAGGTCCAGTTTCACATTGTATTAAAATGCTGCTAGTTACACATTTGTTTGTTATACCAGGTGTTTATTTATATATTTGTTACAAATATATAAATGAAAAATATTTATATTTTATAAACATAAAATTTTTATATCAATAAATTTTAGTTATGATGTTGTTCATTGTTTTTCTTTGAAAGACTATTTCTGTTCATTCCAGATGCAGTAGCCAATGACAATGCAAGAAGCCATATTACCTAAATCTAAATTGGTGAACCAATGATTTCATTACTGATAACAGAATATGGGTGATTCAGGGGGTAAAATATTTTGCTTATGTATTAAACTTATTTAAAAGTAATTAAGACAACTTTTCTATAGTTCATTTTGGTAACTTACAATTTTTCCAACAATTTAATTATTTTCTTTTTTATTAATTAGTTTATTTTTTCTTTTTAATGAACAAACAAAAACAACAAGAACAAACCCCTGTTGCCTCCCCCCTCCCCATGCCTGCCACTCCACCCTCTCCCACTTATCAGCCCTGTCATTCCCCTACACTGGGGCACAGAACCTTCACAGGGCCAAGGGCCTCTCCTCCCATTGATGACCGACTTTGCAATCCTCTACTATACACATGCTGCCAGAACAATCAGTCCGACCATGTATAGTCCTTGGTTGGTGGTTGAGTCCCTGGGAGCTCTGAGGGCATTGGTTAGTCCATATTGTTGTTCATCCCAAGAGGTTGCAAACCCTTCAACTCCATTGGTTCCCTCTCTAACTCCTTCATTGGGGACCCTGCACTCAGTTCAATGGATGAATGTGAGCCTCTACCTCTGTATTAGTCAGGTACTATCAGAGCCTCTCAGGAGACAGATATATCAGGCTGGAGTGCCCTTCCTTCAGTCTCTGCTCCATAGTTAGTCTCTGCAACTCCTTGCATGGGTATTTTGTTCCCCCCTTTTAAGAAGGAATGCAATATCTTCCTTTTTCTTGAGTTTCTTGAGGTTTGTGGGTTGTACTT
>JADRCC010135048.1:0-11788 GCA_019843855.1 Hylomyscus alleni
ACACACACACACACACACACACACACACACACACACACACTCAATTCTCCACACACTATTCCAATCACTTTTGCATCACTGGGACAAGTACCTGAGGGAAAGTGTTTAATGGATAAAATATCTTTGGCTCAATGTTTTATGGGATTTAGATCATGGTCTGGCTCCATTATTTTGGCTTGAGGACGGAGTCTAGATGGTTCACTTTCACAGGAACATTTATTTTATCACAGCGTACAGATTTCTAGTTTTCTGTGAGAGCTTAGTCTTAGGAACTCTGATTTTTAAAAGCTTACTAATGGTAGGTCATTTAATCAAACAGCACAGTAGTAACAGGATCAAATTCCAAATAGTATAGGACTGTTTTGCATTCAGTACCATTTTTCCCATGTCTAGCTAAACTACTCTTATTTTTCTTTGAAGATCTAATGGACCCTGGTCGCTAGCCTCTGACAGACAACACAACAGACCACATTAACAGTATCATTGGTTTAAGGCTTACTTTCTGGTTGTTTCTAAATCTATGCATGGTCAAGGTAACAAGGGCAAACTTCGGGGTTCATTTTTTTTTTAATCAGAGAAGATAAGAGTTCATTTTCCCTTTTAATGGAACAACTGAATTAACAAGCCAATAATTACCACTGTTAAACTTCTAGATTACAATCTACCATTGAGGGAAATCAAAACCGGAATCCATGGCAGGAACCCAGAACAGGAACCATGAAGGAACGCTGACTTCTGACTTACACAAAGACTTGTGCTCAAGTTGAGGTTTAGGACAACACGCCCTGTGAATGATGAAACCCAAAATAAGCTGAGTGCCCCTACATTCACTAATAAGCAGTTCTCCACTGATATCAGACAGATATGATCTAGAAAGTTCCTCAATTGAGGCCTCCTCTGTCTTATGACTTAAAGATATACCAAAATGACAAACAAGGCTAACCAGTACAATTATCATACAGGAATTTTTTTTTCATCAGTAGACCGGAGAAAGATGAATGAAAAGAACTAGAAAGAAAATAGTGCCCAATCCCTTTCTTGCTTGGTCTACCTGGGGCATAGTAGAGATAAGCTGCTTATTCTCCCCTGACCTCCATCTTCTGGCTCAAGGCTCTACAAGTCTTCAAGAGGAGGTCTGTTGGGCCCCAGAAACATTCAGGTCCAACTAGGGCACCGCTAGGAGAGATGAGCAGTATGGCATTTCCTGAGCTCCTTTGTAGGGCCCATGGCTCTTCCTATCTCCCTGAAGAGTCCTGACAGCATGAGGAACATCCAGCCAACATCAGAGACAATCAGATGGCTAAAGGCCAGGTTAAGAATACAATCAACAAGAGCCAGGGCAATATGACACCACCAGTGCCCAGCTATCATACTACAGCAAGCCCTAGATACTCTAACAAAGCCAAAGCATAAGATGAGCTTAAATACAATCTTATAAAGCTAATAGAGACGTTTAAAGAAGAAGTGAATAAATCCCTTAAAGAAATACAGGAAAATACAAACACAGAGGTGAAGAAAATGAATAAAATTGTTCAAGCCCAGAAAAGGTACATAGAAGCAACAAAGAAAACATAAATTGAAGAAATCCTAAAAATGGAAAACCTAAGGAAAAGAACAGGATCTACATATGCAAGCATCATAAACAGAATACAAGAGATAGAAAAGAGAATCTCCAGCATACAATTGAAGAAACTGATACATCAGTCAAAGAAAATGTTAAATATTTCCTGCCGCAATCTTCCAAGAAATCTGGAGTACTATGAAAAGACTAAACCTTCAAATAGGACTAGAAGAAGGAGAAAATTCCAAGCTACAAGGTCCAGAGAATACTTTCAACAAAATCATCACAGAAGAATATTTCCCCAACCTAAAGAAAGATATGCCTATGAACATATAAGAACCTTTACAGAATACTAAGTAGATTGAACCAGAAAAAAAAAATCTCCCACTACATAAAAATCAAAACATTAAATATACAGAACAAAGAAAGAATGTTAAATGCTGTAAGGGAAAAAGGACAAGTAACATACAAAGGCAGACCTATTGGAATTTATACCTGACTTCTCAACAGGGTCTCTCAAAGCCAAAGGGCCTTGGCAGATGTCTTACAGATTCTAAGAGACTACAAATATCAGCCCAAGCAACTATTCCCAGAAAAATTAATCACAATAGATGGAAAACATGACAAAGCCAAATTTAAACAATATCTATCCACAAATCCAGCTGTATAGAAGATACTGGAAGGAAAAACAGCAACACAAGGACGCTAATGACATCCAAGAAAGCACAGGAGAAAAAATAACTTCACACCAGCAAATCAAAGGAAGAGAAGCACACACATAGACACACACATTACAACCACCCTCAAAATAACAGGAATTAGTAATTGCTCATTAATGTCTCTCAATGTCAATGAATTTAATTTCCCAGGAAAAAAAAAAAAACAAAACAGGCTAACAGAATGGATGTGAAAACAAGATCCATCATTCTGCTTCATACAAGAAATACACCTTAGCAACAAAGTTTAAAATTACCTCAGAGAAAAGGACTGGAAAGGTTTTTCCAAGCAAATAGGCCCAAGAAAAAAAGCTGGAATAGCCATTCTAGTTTTTAATAAAATAGACTTTTCAACAAAAGTCATCAAGAGACAGGAAAGAACACTTCATACTCATCAAAGGGCAATTCCACTACGAAGACTCTCAATTCTGAACATCTATGCTTCAGAGACAGGGGTTCTCACTTTCATAAAAGAAACATTACTAAATCTTAAACTGCACACTGATCCCCACACATTAACAGTGAGAGACTTTAACACTCTCACCAAAGGATAGGTCATCAAGACAGAACTAAACAGAGAAATAAAAGAACTAACCAAGGTTATGAATCAAAAGCACCTAATAGATAGCTATAGAATATTTCACCCAAACACAAAAGAATATACCTTCTTCTCAGTGCCTCATGGAACTTTCTCCAAAATTGAGCATATAATTGGTCACAAAGTAAGCCTCACCACATAAAAGAAGATTGAAATAACCCTTTGTATCTTATCAGACCACTATGGATAAAAGCTAGACTTCAACAACAGAAAGCCTACAAACTCAGGGAAACTGAACTCTACTCAATGACCACTAGGTCAAAGAAGAAATAAAAATAAAAAAAATTAAAGACTTTCTAGAATTCAAAGAAAATGAAGGCAAAATGGGACACAATAAAAGCAGTTGCTAAGTGGGAAGTTCATAAGACAAAGTGCCCTCATAAAGAAATTGGAGAGTTCTCATACTAGCCACTGAACAGCACACCTGAAAGCTCCAGAAAAAAAATAAACAAGCACAACAAAGAGGAGTAGATGGAAGGAAATAGTCAAACTGAGGGCTGAGATCAATCAATTAGAAACAAAGAGAATCATACAAAGAATCAATGAAACGAAAAGATGGTTCTTTGAGAAAATCAACAAGACAGACAAACCCTTAGCCAAACTAACTAAAAAGCAGAGAGACAGTATCCAAATTAACAAAATCAGAAATAAGAAGAAGACATAACAAAAAACACTAAGGAAATTCAAAGAATCATTAGGTCTTAATTCAAAAGCCTGTACTCCATAAAATTGGAAAATCTAAAAGAAATGGGTAGTTTTCTTGATAGAGTCCATTCACCAAAGTTACATCAAAATCAGGTAAACAATTTAAATAATCCTATAATTCCTGAGCAGTCATTAAACATTTCCCAACTAAATAAAGCACAGAAACAGATGGTTTTAGTGTAGAATTCTTTTAGACTTTCAAAGAAGAACTAATACCAATACTCTTCAAACTATTCTACAAAATCAGAACAGAAGGAACATTGCCATACTCATTCAATGAGGCTATGGTCACCCTGATACCTAAACTACATAAGTTCTAGACAAAGAAAGAAAATTTCAGACCAACTTCCCTTATAAACATTGATGCAAAAATACTCAATAAAATATTTGCAAACCAAAGCCAAGAACACTTGAAAAGCATAATCCACCATGATTAAGAAAGCCTTCATTCCAGGGATGCAGGGGTGGTTCAATATACAAAAATCTATCAACTTAATCGACTACATAAACAAACTGAAAGTTTAAAAAAAAAAAGAGTTATCACTTCATTAGATACTGAAAAAGCCTTTGACAAAAATCTAACACCTCTTCATGTTAACTCTTGTATTAATCAGGGATACAAGGCACATACCTAAATGCAATAATGGTAATATACAACAAGCCTATAGCCAACATCACATTAAATGGAGAGAAACTTAAAGCAATTCTACTAAAATCAGGGACAAACTAAGGCTGTCCACTTTCTCCATAACTCTTCAATGTAGTACTTGAAGTTCTAGCCAGAGCAATAAGACAACTAACGGAGATCAAGGGGATACAAATTGGAAAGAGAGAAATCAGTCAAAGTATCACTATTTGCAGATGATATGGTAGTAAACATAAGTGATCCCAAAAATTCTACCAGTAAAAACTCATACGGATGATAAACACCTTCAGCACAGGTGCTAGATAGAAAATTATTTCACAAAAGTCAGTAGGCCTCCATTATATAAAGCATAAATTGAATGAAGAAGAAATTAGGGAAACAGTGCCCTTTACAATAGCCACAAATAATATAAAATACCTCAATGTAACTCTAACTAAGCAAGTGAATGATATGTATGATAAGAATTTTAAGTTTCTGAAGAGAGAAATAATTGAAGAAGATATAATATGGAAAGATCTTCCAAGCTATGGGATCAGGAGAAGTAATATAGTAAAAATGGGCATCTTACCAAAAGAAATCTATAAATTCAGTGTAGTTCCCATCAAAATTCCAACATAGTTCTTCATAGTATTTGAAACATCAATACTCAACTTTACATGGGAAAAAACTATTAAAATAATCACACAATAAAAGAACTTGTAGAGGTATAACCATCTGTGATCTCAAGCTGTACTACAGAGCTATTGTAATAACAATAATAATAATATCCACATCAAATTGGCACAACAGATAGGTTGATCAATGGAATAGAATAGAAGATGCAGAAATAAACCCACATACCTTCAGACACTTAATTTTGGACAAAGAAGCCAAAACTATATAGCATAAGAAGGAAAGGATCTTAAACAAGTAGTGCTGGTCTAACTGGATGTCTCCATGTAGAAAAATGCAAATTGATCTATATTTAGCATCCTATACAAACTCAAGTCCAAGTGGATCAAAGACATCAATGTAAAATCAGATACATTGAATCTAACAGAAGAAACATGGGAACTGCCTTGAAAACATTAGTACAGTTTCCAGCCCCAATTCCTCTCTAATAGGATGCCCCAAAAGAAGGAGTAAGATAACGAATGTACCATGCAATTCCAGTATGCTTTAAATTGAGCCTGCAAGCTCACTTGCTTGTCTCTCTATCTTGGTAATAGGAGAACCCAGCTTGCTGGACTTCTGCAAAATAAAACACTCTTTGTGTTTGCATACCACTTGAGTCCAGGGTTTCATTCTTCAGCAAATCATGGACCCTTACACACCTTAAGATCCAGCTATACCACTCCTGGGCAAAAGATGCTCCACCATACCACAAGGACACTAGCTCAAATATGTTCATAGCAGCTTTATTTATAATAGCCAGAAAGTGGAAATAACTCAAGTGTCTTTCAATCAAAGAATGGGGGAAGATATGGTACAACCACACAGTGCAATACTACTCCACTATTACAAACGAGAACATAAAATTTTGCAAAGAAATGGATGAAACTTGAGAATATCATCCTGAGTGAGGTAATCTGGAGCCAGAAAGATATACGTGGTATGTACTGACTTATAAGTGGGTATTAGCCATAAAGTACTGGATAACCATGGTACAATCCACAGACCCAAAGAAACTAAGTAGCTGGAAGGCCCCAAGGAAGATGCTTGAATCACACTCAGAAGGTGATATAAAATAGACATTGATGGTGAATAGACAGGGGGTTCTTGGTTGAAGATGAGGTGGCGAGAGGGAACTGGGAGAGAGAACAGAAATCAGAGGGTGTACATCTCTTGGATATGAGCATCCTCACTAGGGCCTTGCTGCTTCTTTTAACTTCCCGGGTCTGTGGGGTGTCTCCTGGATATTCTGTACTCTGTGGCTAACAGTCACTTATCGGTGAGTCCAAACCATGCACACCCGTTGAGGGAAATATATAAAATGAATCCACCCCGCAAACTTGCTTTCCCACCGGGCCATGTTTTTTGAGCCAGTAGTGTTTGGCCTCAATACTAAGCTCTGGCGGGTTTTTGTTATTTTTCTCCCAGCAAGCTACATCTCGCTCGCATGCAACTCTTTTACTCACCCCCACAATCATTCATCTAAATAGCGCCTATTACCCAGTAAGTAAAGCGTGACTCTTAAGGCCTTAATATCCAATCGGATTTATACAATAATAAAATCACAATTTACAAGATGTCAATACAATAATTTCAGAACCAAATCATAAAAACAATATTCTAACCCAATTAATCTATTTTGTAAGAACCTTTGCTTGGTTGTAAAATCTCGTGGGGTCTAGTTCATCGTCATTGTCTGTCTCCAGGATTACCTCTCTCATTCTGCTCCTGACCTTTTTCCTCCTCTAACTCTAGCTCCACCTCTCTATTCCTATCCAATCACAGGCCTGTCACGGCCCTAATGTGATTGGACAGAGAAAATGCTACAGCACGCACTCTTTGGGGTCTGGGTTACTTCACTCAGGATGATATTCTCTAGTTCCATCTATTTGCCTGCAAAAATAGATGTTTCTAGAAGCAGTTGATTTCACTCAGCCGGAAGCTACTTTGTTCTTATTTTTTCTTAAACATTTCTCTCTCCTTTTTTAAGTTATTAAGTACTTTAAAGTTATACTTCTTAAGCCAAAATAATAATAATATTAATTAAAGAAACTTTTCAAAATACTTTCTTATGGTTAGCACTTGGCATACTATTATGAAAATAGGATTTAAACAAATAAAAGCTGTTTAGCAGGTACTAGGAAGATTAATTTAGTTTATTTTCTTGGAATAAAATATAGACTCTGTTACATGGTATCAGAATATTCAATATGCTAGCCTGGATAAATGAAGCTTTGACTTACCCTTCCCAGTTCCTTATTGTTTCAAGACTGTGACCAAGATTAATCTGCAAAATAAAGTCATGGGATTATTTTTCTTCTTTCCAGCTTTTTTTTCATAGAGAAAAGTTATTTTATTTATGGTACTGTGCTGAATATCTCTCAGGAGACCTTTGATGCCTCCAGCATAGAAAGATTTCAGGAGATTTGAAGCCTCCCTTTCTAAGATGCCATTTTCAAATAGTCTACAGGAGTCCGACTAAATCCAAAATGGTTTTCAGCATGTTGACAGACACAATTAGAGTCTGAAGCCTAGCAGGCATCATCGGAAAAATAATGAATTCATGGTGAGACTAGTCAAACACTACCAGCATTCAATTTCTTCTTCTTCATCATCAAAACAAACAAACAAAAAAAACAACAACAACAAGGAAATAAAAACAAGAGTTACAAATGACCTTTCTGGAGCCCAAAATGAAAATGGCCTTTTGACTTCTCCAGTAATGAAATCCGAACGCAATGTGAAACGAATAAATGGGTCACTCAGCATATTGGGCTAATCCATTTCAGAAATGAAGGTCCTGCCTGCACACAACTGGCTCCCCAGTCATTTCCATCAGAGCTCCTGGTAAATTCAATCAACCACACACAAAATAATGGCCATGTCACATAGTCCTCTGCTTGGCCAATTAGCTCCTTTATAAACGACACACAGCTGATATTACAACGAAGACTGGGTGTATACTTTGCCATTGCCTCTGGACCACTAGCTGAGTTTTCCATTGCAATTTCCCTAAATCCTAGAATTCCACCGGACTAATGGCCATCTCAAAAACTCCCCCACACATTAAATCTTTTGATTAAGGATTTACGTTTAATCCTGAAACATCTGCTTCAACATTAGCCTCAAGAAAACCAGAATTGTGCAGCTCTAAAGCTAGAAAAGTTTTGAGACCACCCGGCCAGAGACTTGGAGTTGTTTTATAAGGTCCTGTCACAGCCTTCAAGAAATCTAATTCTTAATTCCATAAACTGATATAACGTAGGAGAATCCCCTTGAAAAATGATCATGTGTTCTTAGGCAAAATATAAAACCGACTTATTGAATCCAGATATTTCATATTCTACTTGAAAAAAATGGAAGCACCAGTGGCTAGCCAGTAAGCACACAACTGCTTAGCAACAGCTTAGCATATCTGTTAAATGCTTTGTGGCAAAGACAAAAACCCTAAGACACATGGACTCAAGACTAAGAAATCTCATTGACATGTAAAAATTCAGAGTACTTTTAAAGTGGAATCTACCCTGCTGTGTATGCTTCTCTTACTTTTCTCTCAGCTCTGTTCTTCTCCACATTTACTTGATTCTAAGAAAAACAACAGAGTTCTTGATGATAAAGTTGTCTTCAAGTGGCAACTACAGGTCTGCACTTCACCAACTTCCACTCTATCATAAGCAGGGTTGATGGTTAATCTCCATTGTCAACTTGACTGAATTTAGGATGATCTAGGAGACATGGCTCTGGGCAGGTGTTTCTAGAGAGTTGTAACCGAGGTAAAAAAAAAAAAAAAAAAAAAAAAGAAAAAAAGAAAAAAAGAAAAACCTCTCTTACATGTGAGTGATACCATCCCATGATTATCACTAAAAGAATAAAGGGGGAAAAAAGAAAGGTCTTCATACCATGAAGGTCTTTATATCTTAGTGCTTCTTGATCCGCCCAGATGTGCGCAAGCTGCCTCATGTTCCTACCACCTCAAATTGTATGCCAAAGTAAATCCTTCTTCCTATAACTTTCTTTCTGTAGGTATTTTAAAAAAAAAAAAAATTAATGAATTTTGGCTTGGGATTAGGACAAAATTTCCAACAATTTCTGAAATGGCCCAAATATAACTTTGCTGCTTTGTCATACATATTTTTTTTTAATTTATTCACTTTACATCCTGCTCTTTGCCTCTTTCTAGTCACCCCCCTCCCACAATCCTTCCCCCACCGAGCGGGTGGGTCCCCGTGGCATGTATATTTTCTGTGAGGCATCCTCTCCCCCTAAGGCCAGACAAGGCAGCTCACCTAGAAGAACATATTTCTGTGGGTATCTTATAAGAGAAGTTGACATGGAGATGCTATTTCATGATACTTTCATTGTATTTGAGCTGGTGTTGAATAGCAATGTCTTCAGTTACAATTCTGAACCACTCACTGTATCCAAGAAGTCATGTAGTAACTGGTGTTATATCACACTATTCTTTGAGAAGAAAGACTTGCTAGTATACTTGAACTGCATATACTGTCCAATAAAAAGGGAGTCGAAGTCCCATTCCACTACAGAACAGGCCATGAGTATTGAAAGAATAACAACAAATGTATACTGCCTTTAACTATGCTAATCCTGCTCCAGAGTACCCGTTAAGATCCTCTCCAATCTTAGCAAGTCCATCATCAATACTTTCCGCATTCTTTTTCATTAGTGTTCCTTTATTGTACGAAGAAATAGGTTTCACCAACATTTCTAAGCATGCACATATTGATGGACTTGGAGCCTGTTCATTTCCCTTTCTTTTCATTAAAGGAAGAGATGGCAACCAGCAAATGTAAGAAGCGATGTCTCACTTCTTTTTGGATGCCTAAGAAGCAAGTTTATTCAGGTTCCCTCATCATTCTTTTCCCCATCTCAGGAGAAAGGCAGCTACTGGTTCCAGTTACCTGCCTCCATTTCTTTGTATCTCATAGTTGTTCCCTAAGGACTGTTCCCACCTCTACTGAATCACTTGCAAACTGACTCCATACAATGTGTATTGTGTCTACCTTTTCAAGACACTCACTTGTCTTTGTACCTCACCACCAAAGAGCTTGACACATCCTGCTATTGAATCAATATCAATTACTACCACAGTAATGATTTAAAGCCTCCTTGTAAAAATGAGTTCTCAAAACACAAGCTGATAAAGGAGTGGTTCTCGCCCTCAAAGGGTTTCACAAGCCTTTCCCAAGGGTCACCTAAGACCGTCAGAAAACACCGATATTTGTATTACAGTTCATAACAGTAGCAAGATTACAGTTATAAAGTAGTAACGAAAATAATTTCATGGCTGGGGGTCACCACAACATGAAGAATTGTTAAAGGGTGAGGATTACAGGATTAGGAAGGTTGAGAACCACTGCTAAAAAGACCTTCCTCCAGGAAAGATCCTATAATTAGACACAGTTTGGAAATTCTATATAATATAAGCCCTCTTAAAAATGTAAAATTGATTGGTTGGAATATGGTTGTCTCTGAAATGTGTTTCAATTGAAAGAGTTGTTTGGCTTTGTTAGAATTTATGTGGAGTATTCACAGCACAAAGGCTAAGATCCAGTGAGGGGATCATTCCACAGAAGACACATCTTAGTGCAGAGGAGAGTAATCCTTGCTTTGCAGAAGCCATTGACAAATACTCCCTATTTGAAAAGAACAGTGTTAGCACCCAGCAACTTACTTAACCAAGCATTTACTTAAGGAGTGCTGACACGATGCCTCCGGGCAGAACTCTTGCCTACTAAGAGTATATGATCTCTTAATAGAAACAAGCAGATACATTTTGAAAAGCACTAATGTTAAAATATACTTCATTAAAAAAATAAGCCAATATAATGAAAGGGTCAACCTAAACATATTTTACATAGTATTCAACCCTTCCTATGGGAATTTGCTAATTTGCTTGATCAAAACAGACTGAGGTGATAACATCTCAAGCTGTCAGATTCTAAGGATTTGGAGACCTCGTGGGGTGTATTTGCACCATGCCCTTGGCCCATAGGACTCTACAGTTGTGATCCAGAGACATAAAAACAATAACAAAACAAACAAACAAACAAATAACACTATGGAGATCCCAAATAAAGACAATGAGAACATCAAGCAATTGTGTAATTCAGGAAGACACTGAATCCAATATGAAATGAGTTACAGATTGGGTTTATAAGATATTTTAATAATCATAGATCATTCCAATCATGCTATCTCTGTATGTATAGTTGTATGCACACATATAGTAAAAGCTTTAATGCTAGACATCTGTGAATTTCAACTGAAATATTTTAAAGTTGACTGTTGTACACTGATTGCTTCCTTTGAACAGTATTTTTCTTTAAGAGTGTAATCCCAGGTGGTATAACCATGTTCCCATGGAAGGCTACACAACCAACCCCAGGTGGGATGACCATGCTACCATGGAAGGTCACACACCCAACCCCAGGTGGGATGACCATGCTTTCATGGAAGATCACACACCCAACCCCAGGTGGGATGATCATGCTACCATGGAAGGTCACACATCCAAGAATCCTTAAGATAGACTGGGCTCATTGGTGTAGAACAAAGAAAAACAAACAAGCAAAAACTAATTAACACAAATCTGGGTGGGAAATGAAGTAACGGCACATCTGGGAGGAGCTAGAAGAAAATGAATGTGCTCAAGTCAAATTGTCCCAAGTTCTCAAAGAATAAATTTAATTGTTTTGGGTTTTTTTTTTTTTTTCCTAAATGCTGACTCTGAACCAGAGGCATAAAGCTGTTCACTGGGACAGAACGACACAGTTTCATCTCTAGGCCTTATCAATCAATAAGGTAAAAGGAGCACACAAGTCATCAGTTAATAACTCCATAGTATCTCAAAATAGAAATAACTGCAAACCTCAGGTGAGTCAAAAAAAAAA
>JADRCC010135061.1:0-11021 GCA_019843855.1 Hylomyscus alleni
TCTCTCTCTCTCTCTCTCTCTCTCTCTCTCTCTCTGTGTGTGTGTGTGTGTTTGTGTGTGTTTTCTACAATAAAGCTCTAAAACCATAAAAACCCTGAAAAGGTATATTAAATACTCACAATATAGATGAGTCTATAGAAGGTAAAAGCAGATGCAGATACAAGATCTGCGCATAGATTAATTTTTTGCAAGTTAACATGAAAAGTAAAGGGTTTCAACAGGATGTTTTCATGTATATAATCCATCCTTCTGCTGGTCTCCTTCACCCTTATTTCCCTGCACTTTACTGCCCCTCTTTCTTCTGCTCTCATGCCTCTTACATTCAAGTATCCTCTCTTCTTTTCCCTTGCTCCTCACCTTAGATCCCTTGCTTCCCTCTCACCCCCCTACTCTCATTTCATGACCTAGCTACACACATGCACACACATATATTTAAATCTAGATTCTGCATATGAGAGAAAGTATGCAATATTTGTCTTTCTAAGTATGACCTATTTTGATTACCATAAGCACCTACATTTTCCCTCATTTTCCTACATGGGTCATGACTTCATTCTGCTTTAAAACTGTATAAAATTCCATTGTGTACATGTGCCATGTTTTCTTTAACTGTTGATGGACTGATGGATAGATAGGCTAGTTATGGTGAATGATGGAGCAATAGACATATGGCATACAAATATCTTTGTGATATACTGGATTTGAATCTTTCCAGTATTTACCTAGGTATTTTAGAGCTGGATACATATAATTGTGTGTATTTATGTTTTCATCTAGATCAAGAGAAGCACTGGGAAGAAAGAAAGAGATCAATGCAATATGTGCACAGACAGGATATGAGTAAGAAAAACATCCCCAGAGCCAATATTTGAAAGTACTGACAGACAAGCACCCATCAGAACTGAATCTGGAAAGAACTTGGTATGCCCAAATGTAGATGGGCACAGGAGCCAATAGTTAAGAAGTCCAAAGAGATTACAATGTAGTTCTTAACTATGGTTTGATAATGATCCTCTGGTGGTAATTCCAGGACCTGGACAGAAAGTCATGATGTAGGTCAAAGATGGAAAGGAAAGAGGACATCCAGGTACACTTCAGGAAGTCCGAGAAGCAGAATTTCCAGGAAATAAACAGGATTTCTAGGAAAGAGCAAAGGGAGCTCTGAGAAATGAGGAAACCATAAGTTGCAAACTGACTAGATTTCAAAAAAGGTGATTTCACATAAAATTCTAAATGACAACTAGAAGGTGCAGTGTAACATCAATGAAGAAACTCAGAAAAGATACCCTTTGGACACATGCTTACATGGTCACATTTACACACACATTCCTAAGGAGCAATTCCCAGCACTGTACCTACCACTTCAAAGCATGTTATCATCAAGTAAAAAAGGAAGAAATACATGCAATTACATGAGATTTGTTTTATTTAGAAATGCAGAAGAGAGGTACTAACACTTAAAACTTAATGAGATTTCCATTGTAAGTTCTGACTGTTTTGTTCCTGTATCTTGGAACACAAACACATGCTCTAATCGTGACTGGCTTGATCTTGTGCAGCTGCTGTGATCTCATGAGTGCAGTGCTGTGTTATATCAACACACTCTGCATCCTTGGGCTCTAGCATCCTTTCTTTCTTCCAGGACATTTCCAGAGTTTTGGTAGGGTGGTATGGAGTGATAGAGATGATTTTCCTTTTACTGTCTCTTAAAAAAAAAGACACTTTAAAATTAATGTATGTTTTAGAAAGTTTTCATGCTTTCTTTGTATTTTGTGCTTTTTCTTTACTGCTCAAAAAATGTATCTAATATGTAACAATTTGTCAAAGACTGCTTTTATAAATGATTCTTCATGAGGAATACATTTTAAAAAATAAGGTGAATAATGAGTTTTTGTTATATGAATGGACATATTATAAGAAAGTTTTCTCTGGTACAAGAAAGTCTACAGTTTGTATCCTTATTCACAAAAACACCAATTTTCTATAGTTACACCTATGAATGGATCTATTGAAGTAAAGAGTTTTACTTACTTTTGAATCAATTAACAACTGATCAGTTTTTCTGAGGAAATTCTCCAATTGATATTTTTACCAGAAGACTGAATTCTATTCAAGTACAACTGTAATCAAATGTTAAATGTTGGCCAGTTTTGAAGTGTCAGTTGTTGCATGAAATCCTTTTTCTTTTATTTGTTTCCTTGAGATATATTGCAAAGTTGTTTGTCAAAATGAATGGTTGTTGTTCTGAGCACACATGAATTTGTGAACTCAAGCCTATTTCTTTCTTGATAATATCCAAATATCTTCCAAGAATTATGACAGACAATAATTAAGGGAATGAAACTTACATCTATATATTTGAATCTTCTCAGTTCTCTGCCATCAATATTCACAATCTTAATATCTGACACCTCTATGATGAGCTGACAGTTTATGAGCCCCGACATGCAATTCGGCAAGCATTTAAGCCTCTGAATATAGTTTCTTGTAACTACACATAATAATAGCACAAAGTTCATTTTGTGAGTGTAGTTTTCATTTTCTAAGCTACCTATTATATCATATTTCATCAAAAGACACTTGAATATTTATATCAACATTCTGTTTACCCCTTTGATTATTCATGCCTGAGTGGAGTGTCAGCTGCAAAGATAGGAGACTTAATGAGTTTCATGGGGATACCTCATTCCAAGAACAAAAACTGAAAAAGGAATAAAACACAAGGGTCTGCATCCTAATATGGCCCCTTGTTAGAACTGATCTTGGGATTGCCAGATGATAGACAGTCCCCACATGATACTCCTCTGTTTTAAAGGAGCCTTTACCACCGGCTTAGTTATATATCTTTTTGATTCAGTCTTCCACAGACACTGAGCTAATACTAAATATGTAAACCACAAATGCCCAAAGGGAAAGCTTGCCATTACTCTGCCCTACATTCCGTGTTCCTCTGCACCTGCCTCCATTGTCTTTTCAGTCACTGCTTTGTTCTATCCTTCTTTTTCCTTTATTGATTTTTAAAGAATCGGTGTTGTTTATAGTAAGAAATACAGAGCTATGACAACAAATGTACAACTTCTTAGCATTCCACTCATACCTTCTGTTTCTTTGGGGAGTTTTAATTCACTGCGGTAAGGACAATGCATTATAAAGCAACGGTTTTTTAACATGTTTAATATATGCTCCATTCTAACCTACTGGGAGAACCGGCAGAGCTAATATAGAAGAGTAAAATTTAAGGTAGACTGAAGCCCATGAAAAACTGAGTGCTGAAGCAATTATTTATGTTTCTAAGATGAGGTCTTCCAGTATATATAAATGCAAAGATTATTTAAGATCTGTGTGATTTTGCTTTGCTATGTTGTGGGATATCTCTCTGTGTGTGTTCATTCAAATATGCATGGGCACCAAAATTGCATGAAGTGATCCTTTATGCATTTACTGGTCAAACCATTTGGATTTAAATTTTCAGGGAAAAAGAAAGTCTGCCAAGGCTTCCAAACCACCCTAAAGCTCCGTGTTAGGTGAAGTTCTGAACTAACATTTTGGTAATAGTTCATTGGTGTACCAAAGCACAAGAACACAGCTCTTGGCTAATTTTAATCCTCCCTTTGAGCTATATTCGGTGTTTCCAGATGGATGGTTTGGATTTCCTGCTTTTCCTCATGTTTCAAAGAAGGAAAATTTTTGTCACTAAAATGTACTAATTTTCACTAGGTAAAAGAAGGTTCTGATGTGATGTTCCAGTAATGGCAGTGAGGAGACAATAGGGGTCGACTGAATAAACATCAAAGCAATTGCTAATTTATGCAGGACTCTTTGCACACATCATTTATGCCATAGTTGGAGTCAAAGCTGTCTGTCTGCTCTAATCCGTGCATTTAGCCCATAAAACCACAACTTTTGTTTTTGGTGAATGACAACAGAGAAAACGCCAACTTGTCCAATTTGTCCGCTTAGTAGTTTCCAGAATGAAGAGTGAATTATGTAGTACACACAGGCAAAAACCTTTCCAGTATCCTGGGCAACAGAAAAAATGGAGAAAAATGTCCAAATATATTCAATATGAGTTTGCTCTGAATATTCTTCTATTTTATTAAGAAATCATAAATATGTTGTGAGCAATAGTTGTCTTAGAAACATAATTGCTTAGGGATTTAAAAATCCTGCACTCTCAGTAGAGCCTGTATTATATAGAACTTATAAGATATTTCATAAATTTGATACTATTTGTTGAGGTATTATTCTTAGCTTCTCAGAGTTATGTCATCATGTCTCAGTCGTTCAAAAATCAGGAGAATATTATTAATTATAATAGAAGAAAATTCCGAGCATCAAAGGCTGGTAGTTATCACAAAATCCTTCAGGAATTGATCCTTCAGTTAGAGGTATCCAAGCTTAGAAGAACCTGAACATGAAAGTACCTTCCAGATTTCTTTAAGCAGGCAGCAACAAGCTATTTTCTTCTAGGAGCCAAGTTCCCAGAATAACGACTCTGAGACTCAAATTGTGTTTAAGATGAGATCTTGAATACAGCTAGGCCATAACCTTAAGCTGTTTCCTAACTATCTCATAAATTAATATCCCATTTATTCTGATCTAAGTTCTGCCACATGGCAAGTGGAACCCCTGCTCAGGTTCCACGAATATAGGGGCCCCATCCTCCCCTACCTGGATCTATTCCAAAATCCTTTCTCCTATCAGATGACCCACCCACTTCCTATTTCCTGCCCCAGCTACAGACCAATCAGCTTTAATTGACAGGTGTTGCATCCATATAGTACACAAGAGATTTTTCTCTACATAGAGTATCCATCACATTAATGATATAGGTCACTCCCAAGACACTAGTGATTTCCAGTTAGAAAACATGAAAATTGATTTGATTTTACATCTTTCTCATGAATTTTTCTTTTAAAGATAGAATCATCCATATGTTCGAATTTCAAAACATCCAATAATATATATATGACACACACATACACAAATACAAGATACAAAAGTAGAAGAGGAACTATTTGGGAATGAAAGATACTAAGAAAGAGGAAAATATAGGGCACTGGGGTAAAAAGAAAATGTATATCACATTTAGTCTCATCTGCAGACTCTAGATTCACACACACATCAAACATAAAATCAGAAAATTGGGGCAAAGTACATTACTAATCCATGTATGAAAATGCTATAATAGGAGTCCCACAACACCCAGAGGAAGATTTACTCCCAGGCACTCCAACACTCCGAGGATCATAGGATCAGAGGTGAGGAGGATATAACATCTGCCCCCAACACTGGAAGTAACTGGGACCAGGGGGACCCAGGCACCCAGGAACTCTGCCCAACCAGTAGCAGGAGTTCCTCCTGGTCTGGGCCAGTGCCCTGAGCAGACCTTAAGTGCTATGAACATGGTGGAGCATGTGTCCTTGTTATATGTTGGAGAATCTTTTGGGTATATGTTCAGGAGTGGTATAGCTGGGTCCTTAGGCAATACTATGTCCAATTTCTGAGGAACTGCCAGACTGATTTCCAGAGTGATTGTACCAGCTTGCAATCTCACCAAATGGAGGATTGTTCCTCTTTTTCCACATCCTTGCCAACATCTGCTATCACCTGAGTTTTTGATTTTAGCCATTCTGTCTGGTGTGAGGTGGAATCTCAGGGTAATTTTGATTTGCATTTCCCTCATGACTAAGAATGTTGAACATTACTTTAGATGCTTCACAGCCATTTGGCCTTACTCAGTTGAAAATTCTTTGTTTAGCTCTGTACTCCATTTTTTAATAGGGTTATTTGATTCTCTAGTGTCTAACTTCTTGAGTTCTTTGTATACATTGGATATTAGCCCTCTGGTACCACACACCTATGGTCATTTGATCTTTGACAAAAGAGCTAAAACCATCCAGTGGAAAAAGGATAGCATGTTTAACAAATGGTGTTGGTTTGACTGGCGGTCAGCATGTAGAAGAACGCAAATTGACCCATTCTTATTTCCTGGTACATAGCTCAAGTCCAAGTGGATCAGGACTTCCACATAAAACCAGATACACTGAAACTAACAGAAGAGAAAATGAGGAAGAGCCTGGAACACATGGGCATAGAGGAAACTTTCCTGAATCAAACACCAATGATTTATTCTCTAAGATCAACAATCGACAAATGGGACCTCATAAAATTGCAAAGCTTTTGTAAGGCAAAGGACACTGTCAATAGGCCAAAATTGCAACCCACAGTATTGCCTCTTTTACCTCGTGGTCTTCCTTGTAGAGTAAGAAGACTTGATTTGCTCGCCTTTAAATAAAAGCAGATAGATAGACTTACCTAATGGCAGCTGCCCTTAGAAAGTGTTGGTCACAGCTAGGTACAACTTTGAACTGCCTAGGGCCTTAGTGATGGAGGAAGAGACAGAATATCATGGTACACACAGAAATCAATGTCCTCTTCAGGTCATCTCAGAACTTTACTTTGTTTAGATTTCATTTTATGAGTGACAATATAAAATCCCAAAGCAATATTTTATGCTCTAGGTGACAAGTAATTTTTGAAGAATATTTATTCAGTATAACTAACTTAGACTGGAGTCACTTTATGTCCAGGCTCTGGTTTCCATGAAGAGACAGCTTATGATAATCAGTGAACATTTCTTCACTATCAACTCGTTTCCCCGGGCCTTGACTGTGTCTTATTGTACCTTGTTTTGACCCTTTTGACTGTCCCCTCTTGGAGGCCAGCACTTTCCTGAAAAGGGAATGGATGCACAGTTGATCTGAGGAAAAGGGGGAGGTGACAGGGAACTGAGAGGAATGGAAGGGAGAAGAGAAACTGAAGTCAAGGTGTCTTGGGTGAAAGAAGAATCTATTTTCAATAAGAATTAAAACAGAAAGTTAATCAACAGCATTTGGTTTGTGAATATTGACTACAGTTGCTGCCTAAGCTTGTGAATTCGCTCCCAAGTAGTAAGTGTTCAAGGTTGTCTTCCCTACTAAAAATTTTGAGGTATATTCGTAAAAGAATATGGACATTTTTTAACAAAGAAAAATAAAAGCACATTTCAGGAAATTGAAAGGAAGAAAACTCCTTACTTGTTATTCAACTACTTACTTAAGAACTGGGCTACTCATTGGTTGTGTTTTCTATTCTGAGAACATTCTCGAAAAGTTTCTAATGAACATATATTTTATCCTTTCTTCTCCTTTACTTCCTCCCTCCCTTCTTTTCTCCTTGCAGGAGTTTCTGTTTCCTTTCACCCAGAGCCCGCTTTCTATAGCATCTGTTCTTTGTCAAAGACCCTCTGAAGTATTTCATGTGCATTATCTATGTTCATCCTGACGGTGGCATTTATTGTGAAAGATTTTAATGAACTTCTTTGTGCCCAATGATGTTTACCCATCATTGTGAAACACTGAGCAATGCCTTTTACAGCGAGTTAACTTTCAAAGCTACTTTGCTTTTCAGTTTAAACAATTTGCCACAAGAAAGAATGCACACACAGAGACACACACACACACCCACTACTATGTTCTCTATCTGGAGATCTGGAGCTCTTCAATTAGCATGATTATGATTGCCCATGCACAGGAACCCCACATCTCCAGGGCTTCAAATTTCAGATTCACTTACATGTAGACTCCCAATCGCTATGAATCATAATTTCACATTCCTGGAAAAGAAAATTTGATTATATCAGATGAGGTTAACTGTTCATGAGTGATTCACTCATCTATGTTCAAGAAAATGAATCTCATACTTTAAAAACACCGAATGAAACATATTACAGTCTGGTTAGTTTTGTTGTTACAATGTGTCTGATAAAAAGAAGTGATATCTTATCAGAGCTTAGGGTAATGGGAGGAAATGGGGACCTGCTGAGATCAGCAGCTGTGGGACACAGAGGAAGAAAGCTATTTTACAGTTTCTTAGCTAATGTCTGGGGACCTTAGCAAATGATTCAGTAATGAGCACGGGAAATCAGTGAATTACTTATAGTTCATTAATTAATTTTGCTGCAGTACCAATTGAATCATTCTCATTCAGTTTCTTATCCTTTGAATCAAAGGAATCTTTGGAAGGTTATTATTATATTAGATCAAGATAGGGACTTTCATGGGAAGGAGGAATTCAGATTTTTGTGCTCAGGAGAATGGAGATCAAAAAAGAAGTCACTTTCACACAGGACCACAGTAAGATGGCATATTGTGGAAGTATGGAAGCATTGCCATTCCATTCACTAAAGTTTAAAACACACAAACACATAAAAGAGAATCAATATAAATGGCACCCATAAAGCAGTGACTTTTATTCAAAAGTACAAGAGTCAGCTCTTAGGACATAATGTTCATCAAAGTTCTGTTATACCCTTTTATAAAGAATGACTCAGACTAGGAGTATTTTGTTTTGGTTTGGTTTGGTTTTTGGTTTTTGGTTTTTGACTTTAGGCTTTTGGTTTGGGTTGTTTTTTTTGGAGGAAGGGGGTTCATTGTAACCAGTGCCTGCCCGGAAATATCTGCTTCTTGGATATTCTTTACTATGCTGAACAGCACCACAAGGTCTTTTGTGAAGATAAAGAATGGCAGTTTTTCTTTCACGGGGCTAACTGGTTAAGAATTGTTTCTGACTATTAGGCCTCCATTACCAATTCAAACACAATCTAAAATCAAGGATCTAAATAATACCTAACGTGTAACGTCCTTTTAAATAGATGTTTGTGGGCTGAGACAATAGATCAGTGAATAAAGTACTTGACACTCAACAATAAGAACCTAAGGTGGAGCCCTAAAACCCATGTTAAAATGCAGGCATGGGGGGCCCCTTTGTAATCTCAGCACCTGGGATGCTCACTAAGTCGCCAGTTTAGCCCAGTCATTGAGATCGAGGTAAAGGACAGCACCTGTCTGGGAAGGGGGAGGGGGAGTCGGGGCTCTTGGGTTAACACCACACCTGAGGTTGTCCTCTGACTTCATCAACAAGTAAACACACACACACACACAAACACACAGAGAGAGACAGAGAGACAGACAGAGAGACAGACAGACAGAGAGAGACAGACAGAGACAGAGACAGAGAGACAGGGAGACAGAGACAGAGGCAGACAGACAAACAGAAAGAGAGAGAAAGCTTTTAAAGCTGTAAGAATATTTTATTTGGTATCACTAGTCAACAACTGCAGCATCTGTGCACTGAAATCTCATTATAGTTCCAAATTGCACTTTACTCAGAACTTGCGATTCGGAGTATGTTTTCATGTCAATTGGCCACGCACATCATCCAATTTCTTCACCTCTTGTCTTATATACTTGAGGTTTATCTTTTTATTTGTTGATGGTCTTAAACTCACTGTCCATTGAGTGGCATGAATGTTCTGCAGTTGAGTTCTGTGATTCATTATGTGAAATGGCCATCTTTTCCTAGGCAATGGATTGGTCCGGATTTTCCTTCTCACAAGTCTTCTTTATAGAGCATATGCTCTTAATCAAGGAGGACGAATCAATCCTTTCTCTTATATCCTATTTGAAATTGTTTCAGATATATGCATAGCCCTCAACCACATGAAAGCAGTCCACATTTTTATTCTTGAAGCTTTATTCTTTTATATGTAGGGGCAATGATCCATTTAAATGACTTTTTAATGTGTCAAAGTCAGTTATTGCTTTTGAATATACATTTAGCTTCCATCACTATTAAAAAGACCATACTTTCATCACAAAGTTTTGAAGTATATCACAAAAGAGATGAATATATGTGGTAGGTCAATCAGTATCATCTTTGTCATGAATTTCTGCCTGTATGCACACTGATACCTTGTACAATGAGGGCAGTTTTTGTTATATGTTTTCATGTTTGGTAGTATAAATAATACAACTTTATTGTTCAAAATTTCTTTGGGTCACATACATCTCTTGCTTTTTCTTATAAATTTTATAATTAGATTCACCCTAGGTAACACTTGGATACCACGGCCACACAGGTTTACATTAAATTTATGGAATTCATAGCAGCTTCAGGATGATAAGAGACATTTCTGACTTTGTTCTCTGCTATCCAAACAGTCTTGAAAGGACTCACGGGCAGAAAATTATTATTTTTTACTTCAACTTGTTAGCTCTATAGCTATGTTTGCAGGATCCCTCTACATTTACCATATAAAATAATTTAATAATGTGTCATATATACCTCACCATAGCCATATTCTAATAATTAGAGGCAATTTCAATATCCTGTCCATAACAAAGAATCACTTGTCTCGTATAGGGATTCTGTCTACTACAAAGTAGTATTCTCCCACTGCAGAAACATCCCATTTTACTTATGCTACTTGGAAGTTCTCTCTACTTCATCTTATAGTTACATTTGTAGGTGTCTCGCACACATCTTTGGAAATGTTTCTTTTTAGAAATTTAATTTTTTGAACTTTACAAGGTGATGTTATAATTATTTTCTCATTCTAAACACAGAGAGACGTTAATGTGAAGCTGGAGCTTAGCAACATTGCCAAACTAATTGTAATAGTTTAGCGGTGGAAATTATAAGCTTTTCTATGTATAGAATCATGTTATCACTTCGTCATATAGTCTGAGGCACGGACTTTCTCCCCCTGGATGGGACCTACAGTCTAAGACTTAAGAAAACTGACCCAGTGGAATCCCCGCTCTGTTCTCAGTCCAACTGGAATGTATTTAATAGTTTACCATTAAAGATGCTGTTAATGTTGAGGTTTCTGGAGAGGGCTCAGTTGTACTGAAAAACCACGTAGGACATTGCTCACACTAGGGAAATGCTAGTGATCGCTCTCAAACCACTGAGCTCTCCTCAGCATCATATATGCATATTTGCATATATATAGTGTATGTATGTATACATATATAGGACGTATATGTATGTGTATATATGTATATATGTGTGTGTTTATATATATGTGAGTATATATATATATACATATACATATATATATATATGTACATACATATGTATGTACATATATATGTGTGTGTATAATATATATATATATATATATATATATATATATA
>JADRCC010135071.1:0-11337 GCA_019843855.1 Hylomyscus alleni
CCCCCCCCCCCCCCCGTCTTCCTGACATCGGAAGTCCCACCTTAGTATTCTGCTTATTTTTTTTTAAAAAAGACATTCATTTATTTATTGTATGTAAGTACATTGTACCAATCTTCAGAAACTTTTTCTTCTCACTCTGGCCCTGCTCACTTGCTGTAGCTGCCTTCAGACACCCGAAAAGAAGGGATCAGTTGTCATTACGGGTGGTTGTAAGCCATCATGTGGTTGCTGGGATTTGAACTCATGGCCTTCGGCAGAACAGTTGGCACTCTTAACCATTGAGCCATCTCCCCAGCCCTTTGTTATAGGTCATTTAGTTTTATGTTAACAGCCTCAAGCCTGGCAAAAGTTTGTTCATGGTGAGTATATGTGGTTCTGCTTAAAATGAGACCAATTTTTTCTAGAAATCCTTGGAATGTCTCTCACAAAACATAGACATCTTCCAAGCTTGTTTCAAATAGTGACAATATCATTGCGACACACATGTACAACTCAGTTGGAAATTACTGATTGCTATGAAGAAGCTTTCTCAAGGGAATGGCTGTGAAGAATATAATTAATTTAGTGGTATTATTTCTAGCTTTTTCTTTTACATATTTCCTGCTTCGGCATTTAACATTATTTATACAGGTACCTTTTGATCCATAGAAATTGCATGAATATCTGTCATAAAATAATTGTCATAATGCATTGATAAATTTACTCTTTCCATATTTCATATATTTCAAATATATCAACACATTTATATAATTGTAGAATTATACAAAGTTACCTACAAGGTGGGACAGATGATTTAAGATGACATTTTTCTTTCTATTCTGTCCAATTTGTGTGATATTTTATTTAATAGTATTTTTAAAAGAAATATATTATTTGATAAAATTATTACTAACTGAATTCCATCAAAATGTCATCTTTTATGTGCTTAACAGGCTTCTTATCTTCTATTATTAAGTAATAAAAGATTATAATTTGACAAAAATGGATACTAAAACGATTTTTAATTATTTTTATTTAATTTTTTTCATATAATTTTTGGATCACATTTTTCTCCCCATTACAAACTCTTATCAGATCTTCCATACTTCTTTACCCATCTACTCACTTTCATATTTTCTCTCTCTCAAAACAAAAAACAAAATAAAACTACCCCCTTAAACAAACAAAAATCAAAATATATTAAAAACAAAAAGCACACACACAAAACCATGGAATCGGTTAGGCAACCACTTTTGAGCATGGATGTTGTGATGGAGTGGAGTTAATATACCTAGTGATGTTAACCTGGAGAAAACCTATATTCCTTTCCCAAACAAGTATCAATTGCAAATGACTTCTTGACTATTTGTGGAACTTTATGCCCCCTTGTCAGTCTCCTTGCTTGAATTGTATCTACTCTGAACACAGATAGCTCTTGTGCTTGCTGCCATAGGTTCTAAATGCACATGCATATGAGTCTTATTGTGTCTTGGTGACATTTTTTTTCCCTTATGGTCATGGAAAACATTGGGCTCCTAGGATGTTTCTGCCTCCTCTTCTACATAGATCCCTGAAACTTGATCGTAGGGGTTTCTAATCTACTTGCAAGATATATTGGTGCAATAGTGGTACAAATGTTATTGGAGCAAGCAACAATCTTTTGTTTGGATTTAAATCCATGTCCATGATACAGAATGCATACTTGACATTGCTAAAGTAGCCAAGAACTTTAGACTAGACTAGACAGTTCATGAACAGTAGGACAAAACTTACTGTTATGCTGCTAAAGGAATGTGACAATACAGTGAATCCTAGTGACATATGGATATATGAATATATATATATATATATATATATATACTTATATGTATACATATACATGTATATTAGTACTCAAACTTCCTCATAGGATATTCTTCATGCAGTAGATGATAATTAACACAGAGAACATAACTAGATAACATACAGACAGGAATAGGCTTTGTTGTACTCAGCCTTAAACAGAATGCCTTTATAAAAAAGATTTTAAAGGTATATTTCAATAAGATTCAACATAGAATTTAAATCAAAATTAAAAATGAATTACTCTAAAAGTTAAATTTTAATATATACAAATCATCATGGATATTTCTTATATTCACATGAAATTACATACATGCATACATATTAAAAACTAATTGTCTAGGAATTGTATCTTGGATATTCCGAGCTTTTGGGCTAATGCCTACTTATCAGTGAGTGCATACCATGTGTGTTCTTTTGTGACTGAGTTACCTCACTCACTCAGGATGGTATCTTCTAGTTCCATCCATTTACCTAAGAATTTCATAAAGACATGGTTTTTAATAGCTGAGTAGTACTCAATTGTATAAATGAACCACATTTTCTGTATTCATTCCTCTGTTAAAGAACATCTGGGTTCTTTCCAGCTTTTGGCTATTATAAATAAGGCTGTACCAGGCACTAAACCACCAACCAAAGAGTACACTTGGAGGGACCCATGGCTCCAGCTGCATATGTAGCAGAGGATGGCCTTGTCAGACATAATTGAGAAGAGAGGCCCTTGGTCCTTTAAAGGCTAGATGTCCCAGTGTAAGGGAACACCAGGCTGGGGAAGTGGGAGTAGATTGGTGGGTGGGTGGGAAAACACCCTCATAGAAGCAGGGGTAAGGGTAATAGAATAGAGAGTTTTTAGAGGTGAAACTAGGAAAGGGGATAACACTTGAAATGTAAATAAAGAAAATATCTAATAAAAATTTAAAAAAATAATTGGTTTTGGTTTCTTGTAGATGTATACCATTGTTTATAGAGTTTCACTTTAGTTTACTTTACCAAGACAAGAATGCTAGAACTCCAAATTTTCCAACATACTTTTATACCGCTTTGTACATAAATTTCACTCTTAAATATGTATTTTCATTGAACTCTGTGTATGTATATTTCTATGAATGTTTCTGAGCTTGCATGTGCATAAGTACACATGTACATGTGGGTGCTTCTAGAGTCCATAATAGAGCATTGGATCTCTTGTAGCTGTAGTTGTAAGAAACTGTGAACTCCCCTCCCTGCTAACACCATCTTCTTTTGGGTCAACACCTGTGCTGGGACAGATCAGCATGTCTGTCCCTCTCTCTCCACACCACACAGACAGCAGGTCTCCCAGATCTGTTTCAGTCAGGGTCACATATCTCCCAGATCTGCTATAACCCAGGGACACAGGAGACAGGCTCCAGACAGACAAATCCAGACCAGATAAAACTGGAGATAAATAAATGCCAAGAAGCAAGAACAAGATCATAAGCAACAGAAGCCAATATACTAACACTAAATACACAGAACAAAGAGAGATTATTAAAAGCTGTAAGAGAAAATGGCCAAGTAACATATAAAGGTAAACCTATCAGAATTATACCAGACTTCTCAACAGATACTCTGAAAGCCAGAAGATCCAGAACAGATGTCACACAGACCCAAAGACAACACAAATGGCAGCCCAGGCTACTATACCCAGCAAAAATTTTCAATCATCATGGATAAAGAATATAAAATATTCCATGGCAAAACCAAATGTAAACAGTACATATGTTTTAATCCAGCCCCACAGAAGATAATAGAAGGAAAATTCCAGTACAAGTAGAGTATCTATACCAAAGAAAAAACAAGAAATGAATCATCTCCCAACAAACTCAAAAGGAGAGAATCACACATACACACATAATATCACATCAAAGAATAAACATAACAAGATCTAACAATCATCTACATTAGCAACTTAACAGCACATCTGAAAGTTCCAGAACAGAAGAAACAAAGATACCCAAGAGGAGTAGAAGGCAGTAAATAATCAAACTCAGAGCTGAAATAAAACAATTAGAAACCAGGGCAGCTATACAAAGAATCAACAAAACTCAAAGCTAGTTCTTTGAGAAAATCAACAAGATAGATAAACTCTTAGCCAACCTAACTAAAGGACACAGAAAAAGTATCCAAATTAACAAAATCAGAAATGAAAAGGGAGACATAAAGCAGAAACTGAGGAAATTCAAAAAAACCATCAGCTCCTACTATAAAAGCCTTTACTCAACAAAACTGGAAAGTCTAGATGAAATGGATGACTTTTTAGACAGATATCATATACCAAAGTTAAATCAAGAGCAGGTAAAGTGTCTAAATCGTTCTATATCCCCTAAGGATTTAAAAGAAGTCATTAAAAATCCCCATCCAAAACAAAACCACCACCACCAACAACAACAACAACAAACCCAGGGCCAGATAGATGACTTTATTGCAGAATTCTATCAGACCTTCAAAGTAGAGCTAATTCAAACACTCCTCAAACAATCTATAGCCTTCCTTTATATGAATAATAAACAGGCTGAGAAAAAAATTAGGGAAACAACACCCTTCATGACAGTCACAAATAGTATAAAATACCTTGATGTAACTCTTACCAAGTAAGCGAAAGATCTGTACCACGAGAACTTCAAATCCCTGAAAAAGAAGTTAAAAAAGACCTCAGAAGAAGGAAAGATCTCCCATGCTTATGGAGGCCACCCTACTAAAAGCAATCTTCAGATTCAATGTAATCCCCATCAAGATTCCAACAGATTTCTTAACAGACATGCAAAGCCTAACGTGCACATAACAATGCACAATTTCATATGGAAAAACAAACCAAGATAGCTAAATCAATTCTTAACAATAAAGGAATTTCTGGGGAAATTACTTTCCCTAACCTCAAGCTGTACTTCAGAGTAATGGTGATAAAAACTTCATGGTATTGGTAAAGACACAGACAGGTCAATAATGGGATAGAATTGAAGACCCAGAAATAAGACCACATAATTATGGACACTTGATCTTTGATAAAAAAGTCAAAAACATACAATGGGGAAAAAAGATAGTATCTTCAATGAATGGTGTTGGCCTAACTGGTAGGCTGGATGTAGAAAATGAAATAGGTCAATATCTATTACCTTGCACAAAGCTCAAATCCAAGCAAATCAAGGAAGGACCTCAAAAAATACCAGATACACCCAATATAATAGAAGAAAAAGTGAGAAAGAACTTCAAACTCATTGGTATGGGGGAAAATTTCCTAAACAGAACTTGAGTGGCGCAGGCTCTAAGATCAATAATTGATAAATGGGGTTTTCATGAAACTGAAAAATCTTATGTAAAGCAAAAGACATCATCAATAGGACAAATTGGCAACCAAAAGATTGGGAAATAATCTTCAAGAACCCCACATCTAATAGAGAACTAATATCCAAAATACATAAAGAAGTCAAGAAGCTAACCTCCAAAAAAACCCAAATAACCCAATTAAAAATGGGTTAGAGAGCTAAGTAGAGAATTCACAATGGATGAATCTTGGGTGGCTGAGAAGCACCTAAAGAAATGTTCAAAAACCTTAGTCATCAGGGAAATGCAAATCAAAACAACACGAAGATCCCACCTTTCACCAATGGCTAAGATCAAAAACTCAGGTGTCAGCATATGCTGGCGAGGATGCAGAGAAAGAGGAACACTCTCCATTCTTGGTGGAATTGTTAACTAGAACAACTACTCTGGAAATCAATTTGGAGGTTCCTCCAAGAATTGGAAATAGGCCTACCTGAATACCAGCTATATCATTCTTAGTCATATACCCAAAATACCCCCCACCATACAAGAGGGACATGTGCTTGGCGATGTCCATAGATGCCTTACTTGAATAGCCAGAAGCTGGAAACTATGGAGATGTCCCACAATGGAAGAATGGATACAGAAAATGTGGTTCACTTACACTATTCAGCTATTAAGAACAAAGACATCATGAGTTTTGCAGGCGAATGGATAAAACTAGAAAATATCATCCTGAGTGAGGTAACTCAGACCAAAAACAATATGTATGATATATAATCACGAATAAGTGGATATAAGCCAAAAAGTACAGAATACCTAGGATACAACCTACATGAGAATGCTTGTTTGTTTGTTATTTTGGTTTTTCGAGACAGGGTTTCTCTGTGTAGCCCTGGCTGTCTTGGAACTCACTCTGTAGACCAGGCTGGCCTCGAACTCAGAAATCTGCCTGGCCTCTGCCTCCCAAGTGCTGAGATTAAAGGCGTGTGCCACCACTGCCCGGCCCTACATGAGAATGTAACAAGCAGAAAGGTCAAGAGAGAATGCTTCAATTCCACATAATAGGTAGAAGAAAATAATCACAGGAGGCAGAGGGAAGGAGGGATCAGGATAGGATTGGGGAGGGGGATGGGAAAAGGAGAACAGGATCAGGTATTAGTAGGGGGCAAGAGAGAAGCTGAGAAGGCCAGCAGAATAAATGGAAATGTGCAGTTTCAGAAGGTGGGAGGCGAGGAAACCCTCGAGTAAGTACCAGAGACCTAGGAGATGACGGATTCTTAAGACTTAATCAAAGTGAGCTTAGATGGAATGCCCAACAGTGGAGAGAGAAAATTCAGAGTCCACCTCCAGTGGATATAGAGGGCCCCAAGACGGGGATACTGTAGACCCACAGTCAAAATTTCTGACCCAGAAGTTTTCCTGTCTAAAAGAACAGCAGGGACAAAAGGCGGAGAAGAGACTGAGGGAAACATGGTCCTGTGACCTACCCAAATGGGGTTCATCTCATGGGGGAGACACCAAGACCTGACACTAATACTAATGCTACGGTGTGCTTTCAGACAGGAGCCTAAGCATGGCTGTCTTTTGAGAGGCCCTACCAGTAGCTGACTAAGACAGAAACATATACACAACCATTGGAATGAAGCTGAGGACCCCTATGGTTGAATTAGGAGGAGGATGGAAGAAACTGAAGAGGAGGGTGACACCATAGGAAGACTAGAAGTCTCAACTAACCTGGATCCCTGGGAGCTCCCAGACACTGAGCCACCAACAATGCATCATACCGGTCCTAGGCCCAGAACACATATATAGCAGAAATCTGCCTGATCTGGCCTCAGAGGGAAAAGATAGGCCGAATCCTTGAGAGACTTGAGGCCCCAGGGAGAGGGAAGGACTGATGTGTGGGAGGAGCATCCTCTCAGAGACAACGGGGAGGAGGAATGCGATGAGGAATTGTGGGAGGAGGTACTAGAGAGTAGGCTATGGCTGGATTGTTAATAAATAAATGAAATAATAATAATGATAATAATCAACAAATTATGAACTATCTGTCTTGGGCACTAAGAAGTAAAATTAGGTCAGGTCATATGCAAAGTGACCCGTACTCTTAAAAGTTCAGCCATATCTTTAGCCCCCAACACTAATATTGCTATTGAATCATGTTCTTTAGCCTTCTGGAGTAAGAAGTTATGTGCTAAATTTTTTTCAACAAAAATTCTAAGGATAAGTTTAGTAAAAATACACAAATTTGTAATGATTTTCAAAGCTTAATTATACCTAGAATATTTAACACTACTTAATTTCAGATGAAAAATAAAATGTACTCTGTATTTTCATAGAAATAGGATACTTTTATTGGTAAAAATTAGAGTTCCTTAAGCCCATTGTGATATAACCTTCACATTTGATATGTAATATTAAATTTTGCATTTGTCACTTACTGGATATTTATTATACATGTGGTTGTTACTTTCAAGAAATCTACACTCAAAGAATATTTTGAAACTAGTAAGAATTGGGTGATACAAGTAAAACTATCATCAATACTATAATAGACATTCTAAATATTTGAAGAAAATAGATGTTTTTATTTATTTAAACTGTGGGTATCTAGTGGAAGTAACTCTACTCAATGATTGAATAGGAATCCAGCAGGTTTAGCAATTTAATTTTTTACACTTTTTGGTGATGAGGAATATAAGCAGTGCTTAGCTAGAGCCTCTTCTAAATTTCACACAGACTACAAATCCCCTCTCTTAAAGGCCCAGATATTACTATATGCCATTACTGCTCAAGGTTTCAGAGTCTACTCTTAGCCCCATTTATTTCTTTACTCATGCACAATAGAACATCTGAACTTTTTATAAAATATGCAATAGAATCTCAATGATAACATAATCTGATTTGGTAAAGTCCAAGAATTAGGCAAACATGGACAACTTTGTCCATATAACTGAGGCTTCTTCCTTGGACATCCCCAGGTCTACTCCTTAGCACTTGAGAGTAAGAGCATTAAGTTGACATTTACACTAATTTTTGCTTTGAGGAGTAATACTGATAATAGATTAGTTAAGATCAATTGACCTTGGAAACTCCTTGCTAACTATGAAAGCAGCCAAAGATAGGAGGGAAAGAATTATATTTTCAATAAATGACAAAGTCAGTAGATCTTCTTTCTCAGCCCCAGTGGCTTGTTTTAGCTGGCTAGCATGTCTAGTGTTTCTTTTTTTTACTCAATTTCTTTTGAACTGTTTATAGCTTTATATTTAAATGTCTTATTTACTCCTTCAATTTTGAGTTTGCCTAATTTATATTCTGACCTTGGCAGATTTGCCTTCATGATTCTGGTTCTTGACCCTCAAAAATGTGGGGGTCAAAAGAATATACTCTCCAATTGGTATAAAATATATGATCAAACTTTCCTTTTCATATGTCTATGCAAATGCACAAACCCAGCACTGTTTCTATAATGCAGGTAGCTAGGCATATTCTTTACAGTCTGTGTGACCCCAGGAGGAATTTCCATGACCAAAGTAAAGGAGCCCTAAGGCAGATTATAAGGGCCAGGCAAGAACAAAGAGGGACATTTCCATCCAATCCCACTGTGTGTTTGTGTCAAAAACTTGATGTCTTAACAGACATCTCTTCTGCACATCTCTTCACCATGCGGAAGCTACTTTCTGAGCTGGACAGAACAATTACATCCTAGTATCTCATTCTGAGTGGCTTTTAAACGTATCTGTTTGGAGGTTGTTTTGAGGACAATCACCAAGCTAAACACAATAAAGCCCGGTCAGTGTAGAATTGCTTTTGGACTAGGCCTTTACCTCTTGTACTAGTGTAGTCATTTATAAGGAAAACTTGTAAGAAGAAGCATATTTACATGCAATGCTGTCAGAAGTTGTTTTTTTTTTTCCGGCAGCAGAGAGACCACTGAACTGTATGAAATAATCACGGGACTATTAGAAATCTCTTTCTTGAGAGCATGAGGTTGTGGATGAAGGAAGACCCTCCCAAGGCTTTTAGCACCCAGTATTACAGAATGTTCTAGAGCCTATTTATACTACCTAAATCAATTACATGGTTACTTCATTGCCATGTGCCTTAGTGTCTCTATGTACTTTAAAGGGCTTGACTATGTAAAATCATTTAAGGTACTTAAAATGGTACCTGGGGCAAAGCATTTACTCAGTAACTATCAGTTATCATTGTCAAATGATCAATAACTGGATACTATAAATATGTGAGAGAAAATGATCTGCTTCCTAATCTAATGATGCAAAGTCAACATGAGTAGCACCTGTAGAACCAGTGAGGACAGCCAGTGGTTACCCTGAAACTTGGCAAAGCAACTCAACTAGCCATCATAAAGAGAATATGAGATGCACATACATCCACTCCCTTAATACTGATGTATGCCTACCCTGCAAGATATTCGTACGTACTCACCAGGAACGCTGTGGACAGACTGCATCCTATGGGAAGTTGAAATGAAAATAAACATTTGAAGGATGTGTGGCAGCAAGCAGAAGTGTTCTATGGAGGCTGATCTTGTACTCATTATTAAATGGGGGCCCATGAACACTGGAAGGAGAGATGAAACATTAAGACAAAATCATTTCAGATGAAAGGCACGCTGAATGAATAGCAGGCACAGGTAAAAGAGAGCCGAATAAAATGTGGAACCGTGGTAAGGAAACTGAAGTAACATATCTGCGTCCATGTCAGCTTTCCTAACAAAAAAGAGCAACATCAATGCTACAGAAAATTAAGTCAATGACTAAGGAGAGCTCAAGAAACGTACCCAGAATACAGAGCAGGAAAACAAAGAGATGAAAAGATGAGAGAGAATATTCAAAATGTGAAACAGAAAGGAATGGAAATGCACTCACTGCCAATTGGCATTTTTGAGGAATGGATTCGACTTCTTAGGACAATAACAAAAATCTTCCACCTGAATTGAACATAGAGACAAGAAGGAGGTGAAATGCCTTTTTTTGGTGTGTGTATGTGTTGGGGGGGGGTTGTCTGGAGAAAGATCCAAGCATAAAGACTGAAAGATTCTATTCTGCAACAAACTAATTTTAAAACTAGCTTAAACTAGTTTTAAAAGTATCTATTGGTTTCCTAGTCTAAAGGAAAGGGCTGAGTGCACTTTGAAAATCAGAAATGTTACTACCCCTATCTTAGAGACTCAAAGGGGAAAGTGCATTTTAAGAGGAGACAGAGAGGGAGGAGCAAAAACTGGCATGTACATAAATAAAATAATTTTTAAAAGATCTCTGACAAATTGTGCTACTATTTATTATTTTCCTAAATTATTGCACTATCAATTTCTTTTCTTTAAAAATAATAGATTAATAGTCTGCAGATAAAGTGACTCATAATATATAAAGTCTGATAAACACAAAGTAAAAAGATATTTTTGAGAAATATTGGTTAAATACTTGTATAAAGATTAATCACTCATAAACAAATAGGAGCATCAATTTGTTTGGAATTTCATAACAAAATACTTCAGATGAGAACCTTAAATCAAATTCAATGTCTTATGTTTGAGTCTGTTGCCAGTTCATTGCTTCTTTAGATGACTCTATTTTGACGCTGGCCATTTCCTCTGATTCTTCCTGGGCTCCTTATACACATCTGTGCCATAAAGCCTTTTTTCAAAAGGCCACCAAAACTTTAAATCAAAACTAATTTAACCATTGCACTTCAACTTAGCTACCTCTTTGTGAACCTTAGCAAAACTACAGTTAGGTTCTGAAGTGCTGGGAGTTAAGTATTTAAAACTTGAATGTTAGCTAACATGATTTAGTCCACGATACTTTAAGTAGAAAAAGAAACAGTTTTAGCAGATTTCCAGTTCATGTCATAGGTCAAAAGCATGAGACCATTCATCCTGGATCATCCTGGATATTATGGAGTAAAACAATCTTATATTATAATCATTATATATGCAATCATATATCAATTATATATACAATATATATCATTAACAAAATTTTCAAACATTTAATTGTTCACAATATTGAATATTATTAATCAAGACATAGAATCCAATATTCGATGAAGGAAACTGAAAATGAAAAATATGTATATAATGTATAGATATGGGCACATTATATGAAACTATGAAAACACTGGAAATAAACTCACACCAATAAATCCAAAGAGAAGGAACCCTTCTCTCTCTCTCTCTCTCTCTCTCTCTCTCTCTCTCTCTCTCTC
>JADRCC010135073.1:0-10265 GCA_019843855.1 Hylomyscus alleni
TGTGTGTGTGTGTGTGTGTGTGTGTGTGTAAGGCAGAGGACAACTTGTGGGAGTGACCTCTGTCTTTCCACTATGAGGGTCTGGGATTGAACTCTCCTCATCAGATTAGCCACAATCACCCTTACCTACTGTACCATTTTGCCAGACTGTGGGCCCGTGATCTCTCTGGTGCTGATGCTAGGGCTGTGTGATGTGTTAGTTAAAAGGAGGCAATGCACAGTCATAAGATATTTTATTATAGGGAAGAGAAAAGAAGTCGGCCATGACTGTGTAGAGAGAAAAAAAGGAGAGGAAGGAGAGGAGAAGAGAAGGAGAGAGAGAGAGAGGGCAAGAGAGGAAGAAAGCAAGAGAAGAAGAGAGGAAGCAAGAGATCAAGAGAGAGAGAGGAGGGAGCAAACCGCCCCTTGTATTGTGAGGCAGGCCATTCCTGGCTGTGGTCAGATGACTGTGGGTAGGGTCCAGCTAGAATACTGAGAGCTTGGGGCATTGTCTACATGACAGAACACACACATCTCTTGCAGGGGGCTGTGAGAGGTTGTGATTGAAACAGGAGCCAGGGACCCAGGAGTCACGGCTGAACTCCTTCCATCCCTTGCAGGCAGAAATTATTGCCCACTAGGTCACTGGAGTTCCAGACTTGACTGGGCCCAGGTTACCTGAACAGACCACTACACCACACCAGACCCCTAGACAGATTTTGAAGAAGTAATCTGAAATGCAGACAAAGTTCTATTAAAGGAGAAAGTTCTTTACACTACTGTCTACGTAAAGGATTGGCTATGACATGAGGTTCAAGGGTTAGAAATGGCAGATGGGCAACCCAGAGCAAGTACAGAAACAGAGACAGGAAGTGGCAGGATTCTAGGTCCTGGTTAGATGTTAGATGCAGGATCCTGCAGAAGCAAGGAGTGTGAGGGCCTTGGGAGAGCCCTGGGCACTGGTGAACTTGTACCCTGAAGGGCACAGGTGTTGCTATGGACGAGAAGCTGTTTGCAACACACTGCACATGGACAGGAGGACAGCCTGCTGGAGTGTTTAAGGGACCCAGGCTTAGTCAAGGGGGGTTCACGTGCTGCTATGAAGACTGGAGATGCTAGCTAGCCTTGTGGTCTTCTGTCTACACTGAGATGGGTTTACCGTGCTCCTCATCTCATGGCATGAGTGTGGTCACCTAATGAGGTGTATGCCTAAGGAGCCCTACATGTCCCAGACACTAACCGCCAGTTCTCATCATTAGTTCCCACGTGTTCCTACCCTCAGATGGCTGCCAGAACATCCCTCCTCTTCTTGCCTTCTGTATACAAAGTCAGTTATTTCCCACAGGCGCATCATCAGTTGGTCCCAGTGGGACAGGGCACTTTTGCCTTGACTGGAGTGGGAGGAGATTTGGGGTGGACAGTTAGAGCCAGATGACTAGCAGCTTTCTGCAGAGCCTGAGGAAGAGACATTCTGCATAACGTCTGGTCTGTGGCAGAGACTGTGGAGGGAACAGTGGGTTAGAGTGCTTAGGTGTTTTCCTTCTCTGTAGCAGTTCCCCCTCTGTTGCATGGTTTGTCTTCTCCTCTTTGCAGCTTGGACCAGAGACCCAACACTTGACACCATGGACCCTTCAGACTGTGAGGATGCCCCAGGTAGTTACTTATACTCCCCTGGCTTCTTCTTGTTTGTGGCCTGGACCTCCATACTGAGTGCAGAGAAATTGAGGACAGAGAAGGGGAGAGTCAAGGGGGACTATAGGCACTCTCCCAACACCAGCTCTCCAGGGGTGGGTGTCTATTCCTGGCGCTGCCCTAGGGGAGTAAAGCCAAGACTCACCTCCTCCCTATCCCGCCTCCTCAGGTGGGACCAGGGCATCCTGGGAAGCTGACTCTACGCTTGGGGTAACTCAAGTTCCTCCAGTCTATCCTCCTGCCTTACTCTCCTTTTTATCCAGGAAGCAGAACCTACATTGAGGAAGCTGCTGAGTATCTGCAGCACACATCGGACAGGGGAGACCTGAGGCTGCTGCTGACCGAAGATGGAGCCTGGGAGGCCTTTGTGTCTGAGGCTGAGTTGTCCAGGTCACCCATAGTTAAGGACTTCTTCCCCTTTTCCTGGTTTCTCTTCCCTTGCCTGTGGATGGTGCACCCTGTCTTCCTCACCCAGTGCCCTTGTTCACATGGGCGGTGTTCTCCAAAGCATCCTCATGGATGCACCCAAAACTGCTTTGTGAGTGTGCCGCGCCTCTCAGGGAAGCTGAGAGCCATCGGAAGGCTGACCCACACACCATCCTTAACGCTGACCCAGGGTTTCTTACTCTCCTGGAGGTCAGAAATGACACCAAAGCCCCCACTACACACCGCATGGTAAAGACTGAGCACTCTTTATTGTAGGAAATGCCTGGGAATAGAAGTGGATCTTAGAATTCCAACTATGACACATTGTGGGGATCAGACCCACATCTCAACACGAAATACACTGTATTTTTTTTTTTTACACCGAAGCACACATCTTAACTATCTATGCACATTTCAATTTTTTTTTTAAAAAAAGATTTATTTGTTTTTATGTACATTTGTGTTTTTCCTGCATGTATATCTGTGTGAGGGAGTCAGATCCCCTGGAACTGGGGTTCGGACAGTTGTGAGCTGCCATGTGGGTACTGAGAATTGAACCCTGGTCCTCTGTGCTCTTTTTAATGTCCTTGTGTGTGTGTGTGACCTGTCCCTTGAGGTCAGCTGTGGAGCTTTTTCCACTGTGGAAATGGGCAGCTTTCCTGATGCTGCTCAAACGATTTCATCTGCTGGACCCATTCATATTTAGAAGATTCATTCACTCATGGTGGCTCAGTTCAAATGAGCTTCCAGCCAAAGTCTCCTGGCAGATGAAGACAGTCCTGGCAGGCAGGACATGACTGGGCCTACTGATTGTATCTCCGCAGCAGAGGGCAAAGGGAAGGCACTTCATGACACACTAGCAAACATTCCCTGAATTCTGGGTGACTTAGGCACCAGTCCTGCTTCCCTATGTTCATCAGCAGAGTTGTCCCCCGTCCTGTACCCCTGACTCATTCCCGCCCCTGATAAATGTAGCAATGGTCATAGTGTTATCCTGAGTAAGAAGGCATCTCTATTTTATTCAATGCTTGGCGCTCAGGTCATTTTATTTTATTTTATTTATTTATTTACTTATTTATTTATTTTATTTTATTTTTTATTTTTTATTTTTTTGAGACAGGGTTTCTCTATGTAGCCCTGGCTGTCCTGGAACTCACTCTGTTGACCAGGCTGGCCTCGAACTCAAATCCGCCTGCCTCTGCCTCCCAAGTGCTGGGATCAAAGGCGTGTGCCATCACCTCCCGGCTTATTTTATTTTTTTGACAAGGTCTGACATTAGCCTTGAACTCAGGCATAACCAAAGACTGTCTTGAACTTCTGATCCTCTTGCCTCTACCTACCAAGTGCTAGAATTATTAGTGTGTATCAGTATGCCTGGTTTTATGCAGTCTAGACCCCAGGGCCTCACGCATGCTAGGCAAGCACCTTATTTACTGTGCTAATTCCCACCTCACCCCCAAAGAACATTTTTTAAATGTTTTTTTTTTAAAGACTTATTTATTTCTATTTTATGTGTCTTTGCCTGTGTGTATATGTGTGGACCTGGTGCCTACAGAGACCAGAAGAGGGCACTGGAGTCCCTAGAACTGTGGTTACAGGCAATTGTGAGCTACCATGTAGGTGCTGGGAATCAAACCTGGATCCTCTGGAAGAGCAGATAGTATTCTTAGCTGCTGAGCCATCTCTCTAATTGCAAGAGCAATAGCATCTTAAGCAAATAAAACCAAACAAGATTTATTATATTATTTATTTATTGAGACAAGGTCTCTTCACATAGCTCTGGCTATCTTGGAATTCAATATGTAGATCAAGCTAGATTTGAACTCTCAGAGCTCTGCTTACCTCTGCCTCCTAAATGCTGGGATTAAAGGAGTATCCCACCATGTTTGGCAATTTATTAACTTTTTAATTATCTATCTGCCTGCCTGCCTGCCTGCCTGCCTGTCTGTCTGTCTGTCTGTCTGTCTGTCTCTGTGTGAATATGCACATGTATAGACCTATGGAGCCCACAAGAGGGTGCCAGATTCCCTAAAGTTGGAGGGATAGGCAATCCTGAGCCTCTCACCAGGAGTGCTGAGGTCCAACCAAATTCCAGTTCTGTTGACTGTACACCAAGCACTCTTAACTGTGGAGTTCTCTAGCCCTAGGAAGAGTATCTTAACACAACTTTTACTCATTATCTTCTATTGACTGAGGACCGTTCACAATTACTAAGTGTTCACCATCAAACGAAAGGCTCTGTATGTCTGGTGTAATTTCTCATGAGTTACCTGGTCAGACCACATGTTTGGAGCCTATAACAAACTGTTTATTTTTATTTTATTTTTTATAGTGCTAGGGATGGAATCTGGGGCCATGTGTGTATCAGGCAAGTTCTCTACCACTGACTTAAATCCCTAGCTAAACTATCTCTCTTAATCACTTGATGCCTGTTACAGAGCTGATGCAGACACTTTACGTGACGCCCTCAATGCGCTCACAGCAAACCTGGCCGTGGAAGACCAGGACAGGCTCCAGTGTGACCTGCAGGACATGGAGAGGTTTATGGATGTGTTTCCCCAGGTGAAACTGGAGCTGGAGGGACACATCAGGAAGCTCCGCACCCTTGCAGACAAGGTTGACAAGGTTCACAGGGACTGTACCATCTCCAAGGTGGTGGCTGGCTCTACCAGCACTGTGTCTGGAGTCCTGACCCTCCTTGGCCTCACTCTGGTACCTGTGACAGCTGGAGTCAGTCTGGTGCTCTTGGCAACAGGGATGGGCCTGGGAGCAGCAGCAGCTGTGACTAGTGTCTCCACTGGCATCGTGGACTACACAAGCAAGTCATCAGCCAAAATGGAAGCCAGCCACCTGGTATCGACCAGCACGGTCAGAGTGAAGATGGTTGCAGATGCCGTGGTTCATTCAGCACCCCAAGTCTTTTCCTTATCTGAGAACTGCTGCCGAGTCCTACGGTGCATTGAGCAGAGCATCCATGCCATCAAGCTCACCAAAGCCAACCCTGCCTTAGCAGCTAGTGCCAAGCGCCTCATGACCATGGGGAGCACCTCTGCCCAAAGTGGTAAGCACGTGAAGAAAGCCTTTAAAGGCACTGCCCTGGCAATGAGCAGAAGAGCCCAGATCATGGGTATAGCCACCGCAGGTGTGTCCCTTGTTGGGGATGTGATCAGCCTTGTGAAAGAATCCAAGAATTTGTACAAGGGGACAAAAGCAAAGTCCGCCGAGGAGTTGAGGCAGCAGGCTCAGGAGCTGGAGGAGAAATTGGAGGTGCTCATCCAGATCTATGACGGTTTGCAGTCAGGCTCAACTCAGTAACATGCTTCCTCCCCAAAGTAGTGCAGAAGATGGGGAGTTGTTCTGGATATAGAGACTGAAGCATTTTTGTGAGAGGGAATCAGACCCACGAAGTTCAGGACTTAGGCATTTGTTCTTTTCAAAACACTTTGTTGTGGTTTTATTTATATGTATATGTGTGCATCTGAGAATGTGGGTGTGGTTGCCCTCAAAGGCCAGAAGAGGGCATCAGATGTCCTGGAGCTGGGAAAAGAATGGGAGCCTGAAACAAGGGGCCAGAGGGAACTAGAGAGTGCAGGGGTGGGAGGGAACAGTTCGTTTTGGAATAAAGAGCTTTGGAGGCTTGAGTAAAAAGGGCTGTGTAGGAATAAGCAAGGAAAAAGCAGGGAATCTGACAAGGTGGGGATGAGAGAAAGCCGGAGGGAGAATTCTGGATGTGGAAGAGTTGCCGTGGCTTCCTAGGATGACAGTGGTGGTAGGGATGGGTGGGGGTGATGCAGAGTGGGCATGACAGTTGTCAAGGGACCAGGGTGCCCTTGAGGACCAGTGACATTCCATCGACACTCTCTAAGGTGTGCTGGGATAGTGACTGATTTAGGGCTGGGGAGTGACCCAGATTGGACTGACAGGGCAAGAGACATACCTTCTCAGAGACACACAGCTTCCTCATGAATTGGGGAAGGGTTTGGGGGGGGTGATGGACAAGACCACCCCTCTGCTTATCTTCCTCTTCCATCTTGTGTTCTATATAGACTTTAGCTCAATGAATTAGTCTAGAAAAAATGGGCATCCCAGACTGAAGGTCCCAAAGTCATACGTAAAGAAAACAAAACATGCCAGGTGCACGCCTTTAATCCCAGCACTTGGGAGGCAGAGACAAGAGGATTTCTGAGTTCGAGGCCAGCCTGGTCTACAGAGTGAGTTCCAGGACAGCCAGGGCTACACAGAGAAACCCTGTCTCAACCCAACCCCCGCCCCACCCCCCAAAAAAGAAAACAAAACATTAGAGCATGTTTCAGGATGTGAGATTGGAGAGCATGCGCCCTCACCCTGACCATGTGAGATCGGAGAGCATCCGCCCTCACCTTGACCACCTAACTGTTAGATCCACAGCCCCTTCCATGAGACAGTGTACTCAGTCCAGGGGTAGAGTACAACCTTGTAAGAGGCACAAAGGTTCTTCGGCTCAAAGATAAGCACCGGGGAAACCAGGAAGGTTAGCAACAGGGTTATCCTTCAAAGAAAGGGATGTATAACCTGTTACCTGCCCAGAAGGTTGGGAGCAGGCACGGTTAATAGTTTGGTGACCATTTGAGCTATTTTTGTGTCCAAGACCATACCAGATCCTCCCTCTAGATCCTTACTGTGAACTTGTCTATCTATAGAGCCCATCTTTATGAAAGATGCCATGTGTACAGAAAGAGTTTGATGTAGTCATGTCTAAAGCACTATTGTGCACATTGAGTTAGCTATCACCAAGAAAGTGTTCACCAACCTGTGGTGTGCTTCAATATGCCTAAAATAAACTACTTGTGGCTAGACCCCTGAAGTTTGAACCAACACTGGCTGTTCAGTTGTATTTAATCAAATTGCCTTTTTTGCCTCTTGTAGAGTGTTACTCTACCTGTCATGGTGGCCTTAGGAATCCCTGCACAGCTTGTCCCACAAGGCAGCACTCTGTCCTCAAGCTGGCTTCTCCCAGCTTACTCATGCTGAATCCTCTTCTGGCCATTTCAGTAGGGTCCCATGTGGTCACTCCCAGGGTTGAGAGTCATTAAGTGGCAAGTAGTCAGCCTTGGTGGGGCATGGGTCATATGTGGATAAGCACAGCCTCTCTCCTTGGCCCCTGGTTCTGAAGCATCTTTGGAAACACTAGGCTGCTGGGGAAGGCAGAGGCCTGGAGGTCACAAAGTCGTGTTCTTCCTTTGGGTATAGTTTCTTAGGGCTGGGCATGGAAGCACATACCTGTAATCCCAGCGCTTGGTAGGCAGAGGCAGGCAGATCTCTGAGTTCAAGGCCAGCCTGGTCTACAGAGAGAGTTTCAGGACAGCTAGGGCTACATAGTGAGACCCTGTCTCACCCAACACCGAGAGGGGGGGGAGAGTGAGTGAGAGAGAGAGAGAGAGAGAGAGAGAGAGAGAGAGAGAGAGAGCGAGAGAGAGAGCGAGAGAGAGAGCACATGCTTTTTAGTAGATACTTTCAAGAGAACATTCATATGGGACAGGAGGATTTTCTAACTCTGGCCTCATCTTGGCTTCATCCTCTCCCCTAAGTATTTTTGCGGCTAATCTTTTAGTCCTACTGGAGTGCTGAACTCTAGCCAGAGCCTTTGCTGATATCCAGGACACAATGCAGGGGACGTGGGATCCAGGTAGAGAGGATGGGGAGATACTCTCTCCTTCTCAGGATCACGTCTAGCAGGTGTTCCCCAGCTCTCCAAAGCTTGTGTGTGGACAAAACTCCAGAGTATCTGAGCAAGGCTGAATATCAACGGCCAGGTGTTGGATATGACTTCAGTCTTCATGGTCCTATCGCGATCAGTCCACAGTCATTTTACTTTCAAGTTTTTGCAAACTGGAGTTTGGCAGCTGGCCCTTGTAAGCAAGGCCAGCCATGCTTGGGGCTCCTGGGTATGATGGGTCTGTGGTACATGGCAGAGTTGCTCTACCCCTTCTCTCTCCTCAGTCTGAGGCTTCCCTGTGAGTTGATGTTACTAAGGGAGGTTGGCCCTATGTTTCTATGTAAAGGCAGATGGGATGCTTCCTCCACATCCCTGTCCTGGTATCCATGGATCCTAAGCCCTAAGTGGGTAAATGTCTGCCCCAACTCGAGTTCCCAAATCTAGAACAAGTGAGGACATGCTTGTGGGTGTCAGAATACATTCTCAGTGACTGCACCTGATTTTCTCCAAGGTGGGGAATGGTAAAGAGTGTCTGAGTTCTGCCTTAAACACTATGTGGCTTTTTAAAATCTTATTTCCTAAGCCTTTTCTCCAGCTTTGTGTTGGTTTAGGGTAACTTAGATGTTATCTGTTGCATGTAGTTTTTGCTACTCTGCCTTAAGCTCCAGGAGTGGGCAGCTCTACCAGCCCCACCCAGGTTCCCTCAGAACCACTGATGAAAAACACAGACACGCACACGTTGCTCAGCCTGTCTTATTGGTTCAATTTCTGGGCTCTTCTAAACCTCCCCTGCTACCCTTAGGCATAATCAGAAACAGTAGCCATTGGCCACTCTAACTGAATACTCACATGGTTGGTTGGCTTTCTCTTCTGTAGCTACTCCCTCCTCCTCCTCCCCAGTTCTCTCTCCCCTGTGTCTGCTAGGTTGCCTGTGTGGATATGGAAATCCTGCCTATTTGCCCAGCTCATTGACTGCTAGTTTCTTGCAGTCATTGATTGATTGATCAAGAACCAATTGGGGAAGAGGACCACTCTCCTACAGTAACTACAGTCATCCCAACACATTTCTTGTTTTCCTCATGCAATACTGATTTTGTCATTTGGCTTGATATCAAGAGATCTGATTGACAAACACAAAGACCCCAAGGCTGCATTATTTATACTAATTAACAGGATCAACTTTGGAATGGCAACTGGAGTATTGCTTCAGGTTGAGGGTGTTAATGAGTTCTTGCCTTTGTTTCCCAAGACACATCATTGTTGGGCACTGGCCAGGCCAGAGAGGCAAGTCCCTGTCTTCTGAATGTTCCCATTCCTTCCTTTTGAGCCACAGTGGTGACACTGAGACTGTCAATCAAGCTATCTGATGATCTGGAGGTAGAATTTTCCAGTACCAAGGCTGCCTATCCCCTACTATGCTCCCTACCATGATGATCATGGACTAACATCTGCAACTGTAAGCAAGCCCCAGTTAAATGCCTTCTTTTATAAAATTTGCCATGGTCAAGGTGTATTTTCGTAACAATAGAACATTGACAACCTCTTACCCCAGTCGGGACCTGCAGCTTCCCTGGGCACCAGTATCATCTCTACACACCAGAAGTTGAAGTATGACAGCTGGGAGAGGGGAGGGTGTGAAAGAGCTAGTACAAAGTAAACTGAGGACAGGTGCCTTTTGTGGCTTGTGCTCTTCTGAAAGAAGTCAATAGAGGTTCCTACATGTGTGTCTTCATGGTGTTAGCTATTTGTGTACATTTGGTCAGTGTCCAACAGTCCTAGCCACATGTGCTTCCTTTGTCTCATCCACCATTACCTGAAGGATGCTCCCGGTCCATGAGAACAGTGGAGGCATGTTATCTAGGTTGTATGTGTAGTATATGACAGGATTATTTTCAAATCCTTCATCCCTTCCTTCCAGGGTGCCAGGTTTGCCTTGTGATGTAAGTCTTAGAGATGAGTGAGGGAAGGAGATCACCCAGCAGGATGCTCTTTTTGGGTTTTACAAAGGAAAGCAGGAGTTATCAACTCCACAGGTAACAAAAGAACAAGCCCATGGTGAAAAAATACAAAGATCACATAGTAGAGTTTAGTTTAACTGACAGCCTACAAGATGTCAGCCAAAGTCAACAATACCTCCAAGGTTGGCTACAAGCAACCCTGGTCAGGGTTAGCAGGCAGCAGAGAAGTCAAAGACTGAACTAATAAAGCAAAAGTCAATGATAGAAATGCTGTGGACTTTTCAGAGGGTGTATAAATGCTAGGGCTCTAAAATACATGGTGGGTTATTGTTGGCTGCAGTTTGTTAGGTAGTTTTGCAATTTGACATGTGCAAAAGAGAAACAAGAAGAAGAAGATGAAGAAGGAGGAGGAGGAGGAGAAGAAGAAGAAGAAGAAGGAGGAGGAGGAGGAGGAGGAGAAGTAGGAGGAGGAGGAGGAGGAGAAGGAGGAGGAGGAGGAGGAGAAGGAGGAGGAGG